>ML791557.1:414394-429958 GCA_009831015.1 Picea engelmannii | reverse complement strand
CACAAAGGAATTGGAAGGGGGAATCCCTTGACTCATCTCTTATTGTTTTATGATTTTCCCTAAATTAAGAAAGGTTCTATGTGTGAATATTTCAGGCCTGGAAATGTGGATAATTACAAGAAATTAAAATAGTTTAAATATATTTTCACTATTAAACACATTGATAGATAATGTGGTGGAGTACATATGTATATGCTAGAGCATATTTAATATTGTTTGTTGATTTAAAAATGTTATGATGCATGCAATGAGTATGGCATGATCACTTATGTGGTTGTGTTTGTTGTATGATTAGGAGTGGTTGAAGATGTTGATGATGTAGATGTCAATGGTAGACACCCTTGTGAAGAGGATAGAGATAAGAGGATGCTTTTCAATATGTTGATGTTGGGGTCATTTGAGTTCACATAAGGCATCCGTTGATCAGGTAGCAACATGAATGTTGACAACAATTATGCAGGTATGAAAACTAGTCATACCAATATAATATGTGACTTAAAAGAAATTGGGTAAGAATTCCTTGAGGAATATTTTATATCTTTAGTGATATGTTCATTATTGAATGCATGTATGCCATTGATACCAGGTGGAGTATGGAAGAGGAAGAAACCATTGGTATGCAAATATAATTAGAAAATTTGCAATGCATTTGTAAATGAATATGTCATGGATGAGACGATTGACAATGAAATAAAGAGTAATTATATTCATAAATTAGTTTATCATGATTGAGTTGGTAAAACACACGAGTTTGAATTATGAAAGTTTGACTCAATGTGAGGAAGCATTGAGTGGATATGCATAGATAAATTGGGGAATCATACAAATAATTATTCTATAATTACAAATCATGTTGGTATATATGTCATATGCATTGAGGGATGCATGTTTGTATCGAAGGGAATTTACTAGAGTGCATGAAAGAAAAATTTATAGTATTTTAGGAGAGTGATTAAGTAACCATGAGTATTGGTACATTGGTTGATTTCCATAAATATCTAATTGCATTAGGTAAATCCTAGTGTGCTAGTAATACAAATATAATGAATGATAGGTTCATTTCATTTGATATGCTTGAAAACTAAAAGTGATTGAGATATTATTAGTGTGAAATAATTCTAAGATCACCTCATGGATTTTTGTAAATAGTGTAATGAAAGATTGTATGCATGAATACTCACATTTTTTTTTTTGATTGAAAATTTAGTTTTTTGGTAGTATGGTCTTGGATATGGCGATAATTTTAATCCCATAAGGAAGAACGATACCTTCTATTACAAGAGCCAAAATATTATGAGAATAGATCTCATACTTGGGAAATTTGATTTCATATATATAACATATATGGAATTAATGAGTGGAACTTGATATATATTTAAAATTGATTTAAAATATTTTTGATTGAAATTGCTATGATGATATCTCATGGTAAATGTATATATATGATATAGGTGAGATGATGGAGTTGTCCAGGAGGAATAAATGATGGTTGTTGAGATAGAAAGAATGGAGAAGCGGCTATTGTCATGACACTAGAACCATATGATATTCCATAATCATCATTGTGATGTTCTATGCTATGATATAACAAGCTAGGATATGCCTTGGTTGTGGGAATCTATAAGTCTCAATACTCTTCCATTGTGACAAAGCCTTGACACATGATGGATCATCCAAGGGACTATGTAACAAATAATGGGATGCATGAGCTTGGAGGGTGAGTGACTACAAAGAAGAGGGGACTTGAATGAATACATGCTAGTTGGGATCATGAGTGCATTGGGTGTGTCCAAGAAAACACTGAGCTAAGTTCTATTTGTGGCATCCTTATGGATGCAGATCCGTAATCATACATATAAGTATTGTATTGAAATGTATAATTTATCCCTAGTTATGGATATCAATGGAATATTTATGCATATAAATGGTTATAATATGCATGTTTACTTGATAATTGTTGTAGGCATATGTTGGAATGCCAGACGTCTGGAGGTCTGCCCAGACAATGAAGAGAATTGCAATGATGGAATAACTAAAGGATAAAGACATGGAAAATGTTCTTGCAATAAGGAGAGAACACCAAGGATGGTGTATTGTGAAAATGAAGAGAACATCGAGGATGGTGTTATTCCAAGGGGGAGGGAATGTAATTTCCCCATTTTGATCCTCTAATTAAATTTGCAATTAATTATGATTAACAATGTTTTTGTTTTTAGCATGGATATTTAATTACCATGTCATGGTGATCTGGACATATCAAACATTGTATATGTATTTTCATTCAGTGAAGAAGCTAAACACTTGACATAGCATGAGATCCCATAGGGGCTATGATTCCATGAGTGAGGAAAGTGAGGGGGATTAAAGGGAGTCCTATTGTCAAAGGTTCCAAGCCACCCTTACCAAAATATTTTTTGTGTGTGCATTGATATTTAAATTTTGGAATTTCCATTCTATTTCTCCTTTTTACTTGTCCAAGCCAATAATTGAATGAGTGTAAGGAGGTTGGGTGTGGAAAAAATCATATCCAAATTTATGGAAGCATGAGAAAGTACCTATATAATGGGACCGATGCCATTTACTCCATGGAAGTGATTAGATAAGGGTTTTGTTTTTAATCTTGACATCAATGCATGTAAGTTATGGTTTGGGTCATATGAGTTATAGGTTTAGTTGTTGGTATGATTATAGATGAAATAATGTGGATAAAAGAAGGATTTATGTTAGAGTATAGTTGTTTTTTAAATGATAACTAGGGAAGGCCCACGGCCTTCATTGGAAACTTTGTCAATGTATATAATCCTAAGAATAAGCTTAACATGTGTTCTCTATTAATAAACAGTTTTCCTGCACTTAAAAAGGTGTTCACAATCTAGTAAAAAGGGTCCAGGTAGAACCTGGACTTAAATAATCTAGGAATAAGGAAGCATTCCCTATGTATTAACATTAAGGAAACTCAGAAAGAGGGAGTCCTCTTGTGTAAAAAGGATCCTTACAGAATTATAAATATGAGACCCTAGAACTTAGTGTAGTCTTGGTATGAGTATATTCTACAAGATTGAGAATCTATTAGCCTTAGAATTGGAGAGTTTTACACTTGAGTATTTGTTGGATATCAACTTGAGGGGTGTTTCCCTTAGTTATTTTTTGGGAGACACTTTATTTTTTCAGGGAAAAACTCAAAAAAATGCCTAAGGAAAAAACCAATGAAATTTTGTGGATCACACAAAATATATTTTCGTGTGATAAAACATGTGATGCATGAAAATGATATTTTTGAAACACAACATCATAACCAAGAAAGGAAGAGAATTTGTTTAAAGAAATTTCCTAAGGAAAACTTAAATTTGTTTTGTGTATTGCACGAAAAATATTTTTGTGTGATAAAGTGTGTATCACACAAAAATAATATTCATGTGATACAACTGAGAGAGAGTAAAATCATCAGTAAGCTATCGTGAATAATTATCCTATCAGCTTAGAATGGGCATTAGAGTTGAATTAAGGAAATTAATTTAGTGGGAAACCAAGAAAATTTAGTATCCCTTACCCTCAATCAAGTGCAAAGGGGAGTGGGTATGTTAAACATTACCATCTATTTCAAACATAGGAAAAGAAACATTTTCATGGAGAAATCAAAAAAGCAAAAGGATTTTAAATAGTTGTTCCAAATGAAGGTTTTGGAAATGATTGGGGTCCAATTCTGTGTCTTTTTAATTGAAACAGGAGACAAAGAGAAATGTCCTCTCTTCCACTCAAGGTGGGGAGTACACTAATGAAGATAAATTTAACTCTTTTTCACCTTCATGGAGGGAGTATATTGCGAAAATAGTTAGCTTTCAACCAAAATCACCACATTAATCAAGTCCAAATGGTTAGTTTTTAACCCAAAACCACTAGATACAATGACGAACCATTGAAGAACAAAAGGATCTAAAATCTAAATCTTCGAACTCTTCAAAAATATTCTCACCTTGCACCTGACAGAGGAGTATATCAATTATGGTAGTATAGCTTCAATTTTCAAAGTCCTATCCATAAAAAATCAATCAAAATTCGGGAATTTCAACATGACAACTAGTCTCCTCAATAGACTATCTACAATTCAATCAATAAATCTCTTCAAATTAGCATATTTCGGAAGATCTAACATGGAATCTACAATCCTTTCATTATTTTTCATCTATTTAGCACAGGGGATTTTTTTGACACCTAATTGTGCCTAAATGTAGAGAGAACTTTAGTGATCCTATTTGTTCACCGGTAGCATAATGGTGATCATGTTTGTTTACCAATCAACAAAAGATGTTGGTTTCTTCTAACCAAATTACCTTTCAAATGATCAAGTAATCAAGGAAGGTTTAGACATGGAAATTGTTCAAATACAAAATTTCTAGTGTCTTTCAAAGTTCAGATGAACCATTTAGCATCCATTTTGGTGGTTTTTTCAGGGATACTTTCATCAAAGCTCAACTCAGAAGTTTCATATTGAATATTAAATATGATACTAGTTTATGCACTAGTTCATGCTTTCTTAATGGTACAATTATTCTTACTTGTGATTGAGGGGGGGATGTTAGAATATTAATCCATAGACAATCACAAAGTCCGAGATCACATTCTTATGATTTGTCATCCTTATCTACTGATGAGGTGTTGTCATTATCCATTGATGAGTTGTTAGTGAGCTCTAGATCTAGAAGTGGTCACTTACTTGTACTATATATTGATATCATGAGATGAATACATGAGTTGAATATGGCTTAAAACCTTTTCCACCAAGTTCTTGTCTTGTGTTTTATTTCTTAACACTAATTAACCCAAATCCTTAATGATTATCATGATTCATATAAATTTACTTGAAAAGGGAAACAACACTAAATAACCCAAGAATAATTCCATATATTTGAAGACCAAACACAACATAACATTTTTTTCTTTTATAAATGCATATGTGGAATTGATAAATGACCTCTCAACCAATTCAAACATTTTTCTTCCAAGGATAAACTACTATAAATCCTAGATTTTAAATATTGCTACACATTCAACTTTATATAATATGTGAGCTACAAATTTTCTTCCATTTCCTAATCCCAATCAATTTATCATAATGTGCTATGCATTTGAAGTTTGTTTGGAATTTAATATATGTAACATCACAATTTCCTACTTGTAATTCCACAATTTTCTCGAAGGAGTCATCATATATATCTTCTTGAAATTATATAATATTATCGGTGGAGTCTCCATGACATCTTTGTTGGAAAATTGGTTGTCATTGATATCGACCCTAGAAGAATCCTCGAAGAAGGTTCAGAAGGCCCTAGAAGTGATGGGTTTATTTGATGGAGTCTACAAATTGGTCCACTTATGGCGTAGCTCTAAGTATATCCCTCATAGGAAGGAACTTTGAAGAAGCCTAAAAGAAGCCCTATTTGTTAAGAAAATATGTTACAATGTATGGTCAAGAAGCCCTAAAAATATGGTCAGGAAGCCCCAAAGGTGTAGTCATGGAGCCCAGAGTTTATTGAATAAAAAGACTATGAAGGACATTGCAAGTGCATGCCAAACCTTCATGAATTGATAGTCCTCGTCAATTCATTTCAAACAGTAGGTGGAATGCCACATGGTTGCTCATGGTTGAGAAGATATGATCATGTAAAATTTTCCCCTAAATGGTTACAAACAAGAAGTTATAAGTTAGGCCCAAAATCAAGTAAAGGAGAAAAATGGTTGAAAAAAAGAAGTTATAGGTCGGACCTAAGGACAGGTAAATGAGGTACTTGGAAGAATATAAATACACATCAAGAGCCTCTCATTTTTATCAAGGAATATTTTGATCTCTTAGCACAAGTAAAGTAGCAAAGTTGTGTGAAGGAGAGAGTTCTCAGAGCTGCAGATGTGAGAAGGGTTTTCAAGAAATCCTATCTGAGGTGACCCCCATGGGTCAAGTACAGGGTGTCCCATGAGGACCCCACTGGTTGTCCAAGACTCATCACACGAGGCCCCACTCGTTGCATAATCTAGTCCTGAGAGGTTGAGGAAGGGTTTGAAGAAGATGCTCTCTTCTTGATACTGAAGTTGAGGAAGGTTTTATGATATGAGATCTCATGCACTAGGGTTTTCACATGATGAAAGGTATGTTTTTCTATATGTCTTTGAGGCACATATTGGAGGTTTTGGTACATGTTTGAGGCATATATTGGTGATTTTTGGCATATGATTTGGGAGACATTTTGAATATCTTGGCATAAGCTTTATGTGGTTATTTGGGTTGAACCAATTTTGATAGTGATGTTGTATCAGTATCAATGACAGTGACATGTTTACTCTCTTATTTATATTTATGGGAGGAAGGAAGGGGAAATGAAAGAGGATTGGAGCCTCCTTCGAGTTGAATTTGGAGAATTTAGGGAGTTGTATATTTCTTTAGTTTGGATTCTATAAACCAGTGGGTTGGTGCCTCCTTTCAGTTGGTGCTAGCAAATTTTTGGAAGTTGGTGCTTTCAGTGGATGTAATATTTTGATACATTAAAAAGTGTTCTGTGGTTTTCTCCCATTTGGGTTTCCACATAAAATTCTTGTGTACTATGTATCTATGGTTATATGTGTATGATATCTTTAATGCAATCATAAGTAATAAATTGTTGATAATTTAATGTTTACATGGTGTGGTTAAAAATGGTAAAAAGTGCCTAATTTTGATTCATCCCCCCCTTCTCAGTATTATTGAATATTCCAACAATTGGTATCAGAGAAGGTCCTTCAAAAAAATTCTAACCACTAGAAGGTACATCATGGATTGAACTAATAATATACCATCATTGTTTGATGGTCAGAACTATGCCTTCTGCAGCAGAAGGATGAAAACATTTTTTGCAAGCATGTGGATTTGATGTCTAGAAGGCAGTAGTTAATAAATACAAGGCACGTGCCTCCCCCCAATAGATAAATATGAAAAGAAACTTTTTGAAAACAATTTGAAGGCTACAAATTCTAATCCGAGTGGCATGTTTAATTTAGTATATGTCAAGGTTATGCATTGCGACTCTCCAAAGGAAATTTGGGACAAACTTCAAAATTTTTACAAAGGAGATGCCAACTTCAAGGGGGAAAAGATTCAAACTTATAGAGGTCAATTTGAACAACTGAAAATGAAGGAATATGAATATATTCCATCTTATTTTATGGGAGTTGAGGAGACAGTGAACGTTATTAAAGGATTAGGAGAATAAATTAAAGGTTCAGTAATTGTTCAAAAGGTGCCAAGGTCTCTTACAATGAGATTTGATCCTAATATTTTAGCCTTAGAAGAAAGAGCAGATATTCCTACGTTGATCATGGATGAACTACATGGAATACTTATAATGTATGAGATGAGAACATAACAGGATAATCCATCCAATAAGGAAGAAAATTTCAAAGCATCCAAGAATACAAGAAAGAATAAGCAAAATTCAAAGTCAAGGTTCAGCTGCAACGATGATTTAGATGAAGAAACATCCAACTTCGTGAAGAGGTTGAAGAAAGGAACTGGAAAGTACAAAGGTATGCTTCCCTTAAAGTGTTTTAATTGTGGTAAAATTGGTCATTTTGTTTCCAAATGTCTGTATGCTATTAATTTAGATAGTAATGAAGAAGTTCCCAAGAAAGAAAAGAAATATCAGAAAAGAGACAAGAAAATAAATCAAAGAAAAGTCTCTAATCAAGAGAAGATAGTTCCTCATCTGATGAGGATAATGACAATGGCAGTGACCTAGAAAGAGTGCTCTTTATGGCAATGGAAAATAAGAAATTCTCCCTTGAAAATGACAAAGAAGATTATGAAGAAGGAGAAGTGGATCTTGAGGTAGAACTAATCAGTGCTTTAAGTGATCTAAAGAAGGAAAGGAGGAAAAACAAGTCCCTCAAGGAAACATTGATCAAGATAAAGGAGGGCTCTCAAAAACCTAACAAAAATTCTGAAGAAGTCTAGTAGATTATCATAAATCTCAAGGTTCATGTGTAAGAAGCCAAAATGATTGAAGAAACACTCAAGAAACAGTGGGAAGAAAAGAAGAAATAAATCAATCTTTGGAAGCTGAAATAATATCACTACGAAAGGAACTTCAGAAGAAGGACGTTCAATAGAAATTTGGCAACAACACCAAAATATTGAATGAAATCATCAACAGTCAAAGGCCATGCTATGACTAGACTAGACTAGGATATAAACAAACTCATATTGAGAAGGGTTGAAGCTCCATAACAACAAAAAAGGAAGAAAAAAAAAAGAGTTATGCAAAAGTCATTATAGGTCCCATAAAGAAGGAATAATGCAAGGCTTCAAAGGATAATATTCAAGCAATGGAGATCATTCAAGAAGAATATCATACAATCAGAGGAACATGAAATTAGCAACTAGTAATGTAGAGGACTCAAGAAGAATATTACAAAAGAGCTACACCACCTAGAAGATCTCCCACACTCAAGTACCAAACTATATTTCTTGGATTATGTTATTCCTGCAACAATTTTGGGCACAAGGCTATAAATTGTAGAGACTATGCTAAGAACAAAAGAAACTATGGAGGCTACTCTAGGAATAATTATCTCATAAAACCTCATGAAGCTTATAGAAAAAACTATAACAATTTTGGCTCATTAAATAATGAATCAGAATGCTACAAGTGTAACAATTTTGGATACATATCCAAACATTGCAGGTTGATTTTTCCTCCAAGGGAACCAAAGTAGGATTTTAATATTCATGTAAAAGAACCATCAAGGATATGGAAAAGGAAGCATGATAAACTAAACATTGAAGAATGTTCGATTGCTCTAGAATCCCAAAGAAAAAAAATTGTCTAGTACGTTGATAGTGGTTGTTCAAAGAACATGATAGGGTATAAGGAAAAATTTGTAATTCTAAACAAAGAAAGAGATGGATCGATTTCTTTTGGAAATGATAACTCAGCCAAAATTATAGGAAAGGGCATAGTCAAGCTTGGAAGCAAAGATGTCATTGCAGAAAATTTCCTACTTGTTGAAAATATGAAGCGTAATCTACCAAGTGTGAGTCAAATGTGTGACTAGGGACACACACTTATATTCAACTCAAATAAATGTGAGATAAGGAAAGAAGGATCAGGAAGATTGGGGGTGACAACAATAAGGGCTCCAAAAACATATACATCTTAAATGAGATCAGAAAGGAAAGATGTTGCTTGGGAAGGGAAGATGAAAGTTGGCTTTGGCACATAAGAATGGGCCATATGCACTTTGAAAAGCTTGTTAAAATTAGTAGAAAGGAAGCGGTAAGAGAAATTCCTGAAATTTCAAAGCCAACAAATATTATGTGCAAGCACTGTCAACATGGGAAAAAAACAAGAACTAAGTTCGGGACAAAGGAATACTCTCTACAACAAAACCAATGGATATTGTACACATCGATCTATGTAGGCCAATGAGAACAAAATGTTTAAATGGAGAATAGTACTTCATGCTACTTATTGATGGTTATACAAGAATGACTAGAGTCTGTTTTCCCAAGAAAAATTCATAGCGGTTCGATCTTTCAGGATATTCAAAGAGATGGTTGAAAATGAGACTGATTTGAAAATCAAGTGCTTGAGATAAAATAATAGAGGTGAGTTCACGTAAAAATAATTAAGGGATTTTTGTGAAGAACATGGAATAAAAAAACAATTCTCAACATCTAGGACACCTTAGCAAAATGGAGTCACTGAAAGGACGAACAAACTTATACAGGAAATGGCCAGAACCATGTTGAAAGATTCCAAGTTGGGTGATATCTTTTGGGTACAAGCAATAAATACAGTCGTTCATATCTTGAACAAAGGAATGCTTAGAAGTAGCAATGACAAGACTCCATATGAACTATAGAAGGGAATATTGGTGAACGACAAGCACTTTAGAGTGTTTGAAAGCAAATGTTACATAAAAAGAGAAGATAATAAGATTGGAAAATTTGACTCTTGGGTTGATGAAGGAATATTGGTTGGATAATCAAGAAAAATCAAAGCATACAAATGCTACAACCTAAGACTAAAAAAAATAGTAAGCATCAATGCAAAGATTGATGAAAAAAATGTGTTGAAGACCATAGAAGAAAGTAGAAATTCAAAAGAGAAGGAAGAAAAAGAAGAACTAAAAAAAGAAGAAGAGGAACCATAAGAGAAGAAACTAGAAGCATAGAAAGAAGAAAAAAAATACAATCAAAAAGATCTCCAGACACATAAACACTAGTGTTAGAAGAATCATCCACTAGAAAAAATTATTGGGGATAAAAATGCAGGAATAGAAACCCTAAGAAGAAAACCAACACATACACCAAAACAAAGACATATAGAATTATTTTCCATGGTTGAACCAAATAGATTTGAGGAAGCCAACAATGATGAACATTGGATCAAGGCCATGGAATAAGAACCAAATCAAATATAAAAGAAAGCAACATGGGAATTGTTTCCAAGACCTAAGGACAAAAATGTGATTGGTACAAAATGGGTGTTTAGAAACAAACTAAATGAAGATGGACAAGTAACCAGAAAAAAAGAAAGGTTAGTATGCAAGGGATATGCTGAAGTTGAAGGAATATATTTTGAGTAAACCTTTGATCCTATTTCCAGAATGGAAGAAATCAGAATGATCTTGGCCTATGCATGTTACAAAAGAATCATATTCTATCAGATGGACGTAAAATCATCATTTCTAAATGGTGAATTAGAATAAGAAGTCTACATCGAACAACCAGAAAGGTTTATACTATCAGAAAGGGAAGATTATGTTTGCAGATTGAATAAATCTCTGTATGGACTCAAACAAGCCCCTAGAACCTAGTCTTCAAGACTAGACAAGTACTTACAACAACAAGGATTCAGAAAGGGAAATGTAGATAGAAATATCTACATAAAAGTGGATTAGGAAAACATACTTATCATTGAAGTATATCTGGATGACATCATCTTTGGAAGTGATAATGACAGGTTGAGTCAGGAGTTTTCCAAGGATATGCAAAGTGAGTTATAAATCTCCCTACTTGGTGAGTTGAATTTCTTCTTGGGACTCCATATATCTTAGTTAGATGAAGGTATCTTGATCTCCCAAACCAAGTAGATCAAATAAATATTGAAGAAGTTCATAATGGAAGATTGCAAACCTGTAAGTACTCCTACGATCATTGGTTGCAAGTTTTTGAAAAGATGATGAATCTAAAGAAGCAGATCAGAGACTCTATAGATGGATGATTGGAAACCTACTCTATGTGACAGCCTCAAGACCAAACATGATGCAAGAAGTTGGACAAGTTGCAAGATTTCAAGCAACACCGAAGGAAACCCATGCTATGGTAGTAAAGAGGATCTTCATATATCTCAAAGGAACAACAAAGTTTGGACTATGGTATCCGAAAGGGAATGAGTTGGCTATGGTCGCCTACAAAAATGCAGATTAGGAAGGAAAGCATTGATGATAGAAGAAGTACCAGTGGAGTAACCTTCTACTTGGGTGATTTTATGGTGTACTTGTTGAGCAAGAAGCAGTCTTCAGTATCCTTTTCCACAACAAAAAGATAGTATATTGCAACAACTTCATGTTGCACTCAGGTCTTATGGATGAAGAAAACCCTTCAAGACATACAAGTAAAATACTATGAGCCTATTTCAATATTCTATGACAACATCAGTGTTATAAGCATCTCCAAGAATCTAGTGATGCATTCCAAAACCAAACATATTCCTATCAAGTTCCACTTTCTACGAGAACAAGTCACAGAAAAGAATATCAAGTGGGAGACCTTTGAGTATCTTCGACAAAAATTGGGAGTATTTCCTGCCCCACATTGATCCACATGACATTTTTCAAAGAATTCAGGGGGAGAAAAATCATCATGGGGAGTTACCCTTTTCCATTGATCTCAAAGGGGGAGAGAAATATCAAAAGCATGAAGATAGGGGGAGAAAAATTCTCACGGGGAGTTACCCTTTTCCACTGATGTCAAAGGGGGAGGCAAATATCAAAAGCATGAAGATAGGGGGAGCAATGGTCACAGGGGGGTATGAGTGTTTCCATCAATGACAAAAGGGGAGATTGTTGGAAAATAAGTTGTCATTGATGTCAACCCTAGAAGAAGCTCTGAACTAGGTCCAAAAGATGCTATAAGTGATGGGTTTATTTGAAGGAGTATCCAAAGTGGTCCCATAATGGCTTATCTCTAAGCATGGACCTCATGGGAAGACACTTTAAAGAGCCTAAAACAATCTCTAGTTGTTAAGAGAACAAGTTACAATGTATGGTCAAGAAGCTCTGAAAATATGGCCTGGAAGCCCCAAAGGTGTGGTCATGGAGCCCGGAGTTGATTGAAGAAAAACAGTATAAAGGAAATTGCAAGTGCATGAAAAACCTCCATGGATTGATATTCCTCTTCAATCTGTTTAAAATGGTAGGTGGCATGCCACGTGGTTCCTCATTGTTGAGGAGATATGCCTTCTTAAAGATGATCATGTAAAATCCCCCCCTAAACGATTATAAACAAGAAGTTATAAGTTGCCCCCAAAATCAAGTAAAGGAGAAAAATGATTGCAAACAAGAATTTATAGGTCGTCCCTAAAGACAATTAAAGGAGATTCTTAGAAGAATATAAATACACATCAAGAGACTCTCATTTTTATCAAGGAATCTTGTCATCCCCTAATGAAAGTGAAGTAGTGGAGTTGTACGAAGAGGGATTTCTTAGAGCTGCAAATGTGAGAACGTTTTTTGGGAAACCCTATATGAGGTGACCCCCTCAAGTCAAGTATATGGTGTCTCGTGAGGACCCCACTACTTGTCCAAGACTAATCCTACAAGGCCCCGCTCGTTGCCCAATCCAATCTCGTAAGGTTGAGGAAAGGTTTGAAGAATATGCTCTCTTCTTGATGTTGAAAACTATTACATATAGGCTAAAAAATCAACGAACTATTACGACGATTGTGATAAAATCAATTTTTTTGTCGAAAAAAATTAAAAAAAAACAAAATTTTACTGTTTTTTTTAAAATTAGTCCCAATAACATCGGATTTCCGACGTGTTTTAAGGTTGTCGGAAGTACGCCGCCCAGTTATGACACTTTAATATAGCCATTTGTAGGTCAACATAACGGTCATTGACTTCGAAATGGTCAACCTTAATTTAGGGTTATAGTTGTCGGAATTCCGACGATGACGAATCTATAAATTAGTTAATTCAAACCGAATTTTGACTAATTTGTTATAGTTGTGACATCTTTTATATTTTATAGCTCTGCTAATATTTGTTTTTATGTGAAGGTTTTCTTGTTGATTAAGAGATCGAACTGATCTTTGATCTACAAAGCTTAGTTTTGTGATCATTGTTCAAGGCGTGCAAGAGGATTTTAGACTTTGAAGGTTAGTTAAATATTTTTTTCTTTTTTCTCCTTTAATATTTTATAACCTTATACGTTTATGTAGATTTTATGACGTCTGTGAACATGCTAATTTTTCCATGCTTATATGTGACTTGATCTCTTTCCCTAGTTCTATTATGTTGTTTGATTATGTTACTTGGTTATGGTGAAGCTTTGAAGCTTATGTGGTAAAATATATTGTATGGTTTGGTCTATTGCATTTCAAGAATCGAATAGATCTAGCACATCATCACTGAACTTTATAACATAATCGTCTCAATATTTTGGTTGTGGTGAAGAATGTTGTGATATTATGGACAAGGTGACGAGAGATGTTATTTCCATTGCGCTAAATGCGGGAGCACAAAATTTAGAAGAATTTTAATACAAATAGCTGTAAGACATTGCAGAACCCATGGGCACGTTGAAGGTGGACCGAATGAATATTGTCCCTTGGTAAACTATATATTCATTATTATATCTTTATATTGATTGTATTTATAAAATTTTATATTGTTTAAATATTTCTTATGCAGTACACTAATTTTGCATGACTGTTTGTAATTATAAAATCAGGTTTCCCCCCTAAGCGTCCAAACGCGCCAAGTACTAGCAGAAATGATGTTGTACTACAAGGTGCCAAGGAATTTGGAGTGTCGAATATTGAAGATCAAGTTAATGATCCTATGGAAGAAGATGACAATAATAACAATATAATTGAAGACGATGGGACAAATGAATTGGTCCAAGACTTGTTCTCTCTACTGGACGAGGATGATGATGAGGACATTGGTGATCTTGATGTACCTCTGCTAGAGAAGGCAGAAAAAACCACTTTATGAAGGTTCAAAAGAAAATCTTCTTTCTGCTACATTATTGTTGGTGAACTTAAAGGTTTTGAATGGTTTGTCAAATAGTTGTATGACACGGATCCTAAGGTATGTAATATGGTTCATCATCACGTGTACATAAAGGTTTTTTTTTTTTTCTTTTTTTTAGTTTTAATTAATGTTTGAAATAAGAATTAAATATTTACAAATTATAACATTCTTTACACTAATTACTTATTTTTTATGTCGTAGATTGCTAGATGAATTTTTGTTACCATCGTCAAATATTTTACCTCGCACATACCGAGATTTAAATGCCATTATGAAAGAAATTGGAATGGAGTATCAAGCTATAGATGCATGTCCCAATGATCATATTATATACTATGGACAACATGCATCGAAAACAGAATGCCCGTAGTGTCAGACCAATAGATATCGAATCGATCAACTAACAAAAAAGGTGCCTCATAAGGTTCTTCGTCATATTCCCATAATTCCATGTTTGCAACCATTGTTCCAGTGCGAAAGCATAGCACAGTTTATGGATTACCATGCACTTAATAGAAGTGGAGATGGTGTTCTTTGAATGCCTACATATGGTTATGCATTTAAGGAAATTGAGGAAAAATGGCCAGTTTTTAAAGATGAACATTGTAATGTTAGGCTTTCATTAGCTGTTGACGGTGTTAATCCATTTGGGGAGCTCAGATCTATTTACTCAGTGTGGCCAATTTTTGTTATCAACAATAACATTCCTCCTTGGATGTCAATAAAGAGGGAGCACATAATGTTGACAATGATTGTTCCAGGTATGTAATGTTATCATTAATTTTCCGAATGTAAGATTTCATTTGTATTTCTTGTTGCATAATATCTTGTGTTTATTTATTTACTTATATATGCACATCACATTAGTAATTATGTGTAATTTCAAAAAATTAGGTAAGTACCAGGTTAAAGATATGAATGTATATATCGAGCCTCTCATTGACAAGTTACTAAAGTTATGGGTCGACATCACTATGTATGACGTTTGTAAACCAATAAGGCAAAAGGAATTGCAATTCCATGGAATACTTGTATGGAAAATTCATGATGCCCCAGGACTAACACATTTTTGTGGTATGTAACAATCCATTGCACTTTAATTATAGTGTATAATTATTTGAAGATACCATGTTGCATGTTTTTTTAAATAATCCCCTTCGTATAATTGACATAATTATTAATCCAACTTTTGCAAGTCTTCAAACAAAGGGTAGATTTGCATGTCCAGTTTGTGGTCCTAAGATCAAATCTCGGCGTTCAAAAACTTTAGGAAAG
>ML791557.1:372891-393925 GCA_009831015.1 Picea engelmannii | reverse complement strand
TATATATGATGCATCATTGTTTTTAAGGGTGTATTTTTCTTTTATAATCTCCAAAGTAATGTTTCATAAATCGCATAGTTATATAATTTCTTAATTAGCTATTGAAGGTTAGACAATATTTAGTGATTAGCTGGTTTTCAATTATATATGTGGGCCATTTGTTGAAATTGCAAAGCTTATTCTATTATATGGTCTAGTTATAGAATTTTCCTTGTTTCTCCTTTCTTCTTTTAAAACCCTATTTTTTTTTTAATAGCGGCCCTGTCCAATGTGCTCAAAGGATATCAAGTTGTAGCACGTCGATTTCTATTTTCTACACTAAAGTTGAGCTATAAGTGGCGTTTGGATTTTGTAAACGATTTTGTGATTTAATTTTGTGTTGATAAAAATCAATGATTGTTACAATGGTTTATTCTCAAGATTGTTTTGATTTGCCTCGGGGTAAATATATACTTCAGAGTTGGTAGCTATCGCAATTTTTGTGTTTGTAGCTAGAGTATGGTTATGGCCCTTATTTTTTATTTATCTTTTAAATCCTCTTATGTTTGTCATTGGTGGTCCCATCCAAGAGTTTTACTATCGACTCATAGAAAAGTGGATTTGGGATCAAAAGGCTATCAAGTTGCAGTGCGTCTATTTTTGTTTTATACTAAACATTGTTTTGATTCTCCTGGGGCTAAATATGTAATTCCGACAAAATCTGAACTGGCCTCCATTGCAATTTTTTGTACAATTTCTGGGATTTGATATTGTTTCCCATACCCATAAGGATCAATATGTATTTGTTTAAATACTTATAAGTTGTTTAATTAGCTATTGAAGGTTAGACAATATTTAGCTATTGAAGTTCTTTAGTGACAATTGAAGTAATTTGGTCATTGTTGTATGCAAGTTTTGAAGCACTTTAATCCTGAGAGTCCATGGCTGAGACCTATACAAGACAAGTGAATTCTGCCAAAAATCTCCTCTTCTAATTTCTTAGGCGTAAAATCAGAGTGTCCATGGCTGAGACCTATACAAGACAAGGGAATTCTCCAACCAAAACCAACTGATTTTTCGCCTGAGAAATTAGAAGAGGATTTTTCAGAAGAATGTTGCTTGGTATAATAGATTGTTCTTGGCAAAATTTGAATGGTAAGGCATTGACAAGAAGGGTAAGGCATTGACGAGAGTTTGTAGAGTTTAGAATGATAAAATCCAGTTTTATTTTTAATAGATTTGTAAGGCATTGACAAGAAGGGTTTTGGCTCTGAAAGCTACACTGTGAAAAAAAGAAGCAGTTCCAATAGATTTCTATGGTTTGAGAGTTGAATTTTTATAGGATTTGCATTGGAAGGTTGAGAAAATGACACTGGTCAAAAAAAACTTCACTGATGATTCCTCGTTCCTAGACATGAAGCCTATCTTGATTACATTCCATTTGAGTCTAGTGACATTGCCATAGTTTGGAAGCCTATATTTGAACCTCTCTGTAAATATAATTTTTTGGTGTTGCATGACTTGTTGGTCTTTGGCATTACATATGAATTGAATGGGAATACCCTATACATGTGCAGGATGTACACATTTTAACAAGGTTGTCTATGGAGGGGGAATATGTCTCCCATGCATTTCAAGTTATGAGGAAGCATGGTCGCAATAAAGATGAACCTAGCCTATATCACAAGTATGGTACATATAGGGGAGGTTGTGGTGCCATCATCTCAATGATTATTAACCCCGAGGGCCATTTTGCTTGCTAGTTGATTGCAATCCATCTCATGTGTAAATAGTACACCAAGGAATAATTCAACCTGGATGCCCAATTTGTCACTAAATTATGTGTGCAGGGAACTAAATTGAAATGGTTTAAGTTATTAATAGATGAAGTCTTTCAGGCATGTGCTAATCCCCACACATAATCCACCTAATTCATCTTTGGCTATCCATTGGTTGCTTTTGGGATGTGTAAATGGAATCCCCTATAGGGAAGATAACTTCATCCCATGCCCAATCAACAAATTCTTTCATTGCAATTTGATGCTTGGAAGAGTTGGAAGGACACTAAGAATTTTGCATTCAATGAGGCCACTTTCAACAAGTGGTATGGATAGATGATTAGAGTTACTAAACCCATTTTGTGAATCCCATAGGTGCTACAAGTGAATAAATTTTGGTTTGGTATGAACATGGACAATACATTTATGCGGCCATGAGGGACTAATGTTGATCAATTCCATGCCATTTTTTTTCCCTATTACTTGATAGAATCATATTTTGATAAATTCCATGCCATTTCTTTGCCCCATTTCCAATTGCAACAACCAATCCACCTCTGCCTTTGTTGAAGCTTGAGCCAAACAATGATTTTCTCTGGAATCTTGTAGAATTCGGAAACCGAGATGGGCTAGTCAGTGTTGAAGAAACCTTATGTGCCTTTTATGAACTTGAGAAAAATAATGCCTCGCCTCTTTTCAACAAATTTCTTTTTTTTTTAAATATTCAGGTCCGTCGGTCTTCTGACTACTACAGGTCGGACTTCCGACGGGAAACTCTCCCAGCAAAGTGTTGGAACTACAACACGCTCGTCGGTTGTGTCGGTGGGATAGCGTCAGAATATTCGTTGGTAGATCGGTGGACGTCGTCGGTAGTTTTTCAGTTTTCCTTTGAAATTAAATTTTTAAAGGTCGTCGGTCGTCCAACGTTAGGGGAGTCAGAATACCGACGATCGTCCAACGTTAGGGGAGTCAGAATACCGACGATCGTCCAACGTCAGAAAAACCACAGGAGATTTTTCGACGCCTGTTGAGCCCTCATAAGCGGCAATTGAGCAACGTCAAACATCTGGGGTACGGAAATAGGGCGTCAGAAATTCTGTCCATTTATAGCAGTGGAAGTTGAGTAAGCTTTGATGATATGAGATCTCATGCACCAAGGTTTTCACATGATGAAAGGTATGTTTTTCTATATGTCTTTGAGGAACATCTTGGAGGTTTTGGTACATGCTTGAGGGATATATTAGTGATTTTGGACATATGATTTGGAGGACATTTTGGAGATCTTGGCATAAGGTTTATATGGTTATTGGGGTTGAACTAGTTTTGATGATGATTATGTATCAATATCTGTGACAGTAATAGTGACATGTTGATTCTCTTATTTATAATTAAGGGAGGAAGGAAGGGGTAAGGAAAGGGAGTTGGAGCCTCCTTCCAGTTGGAGCTGGAGAATTTAGGGAGTTGTAGCTTCCTTCAGGTTGGAGCCTATAAACTAGGGGCTTGGTGCCTCCTTCCAATTGGTGCTGGAAAGTTTTTGGAAGTTGGTGCTTCTGGTGGATGTAATATGTTGATACATTAAAAAGTGTTATGTGGTTTTCTCCCATTTGGGTTTTGACGTAAAATTATTGTGTACTATGTATGTGTAGTTATATGTTTATGATATCTTGAATGCAATCATAAGTGATAAATTGTTGATCAATTAATGTTTTCATGTTGTGATTAAAAAATGTAAAAATTTCCTAATAAAGATTCACACCCCCCCCTCGCCTCTCAATATTATCGAATATTCCAACATATTTCTTCAAAATATGGATTTTAAATTATGGATTCGCCAAGGAGATTATCCTCCCAAATTTTGGATGGTACTTTTGGGTATGTGTTATATTCTTGGCAGCGCCCCCTGGAATTTTTTTCCTTGGGAAACAAGTCAAATTGTTGCCTCGTTTTTTGTGTCACCTCGATTTTTCTGTCCATTGTTGGGTGGTTTTCAACACATGGCTTTTTTCGATGGTTTTCTATTTTTGGTTAAGGAATTAGGGTTTTTTACTAATACAGGTCATTGGGTTAGGGTTTTGGATGTTGTTGGCTCCTATATGTATATTTTATTGTAAACAATTGATCATAATGAATGAATATAGAATATGTTGGTTTTCCCGGTTTGGGTTTCCAAGGGAAAAATCTCTGTGTAATGTTTTTATTTTCCATTATATCTTTTATGTTCCTTTATTGAAAATTTGTTTGCAGTAAAATATTGTACAAGTTTAAAATCTTCATCTCGTATCAGAGCTTTGTTGGCTTCAAGGGGACGCCTTTGTGGTCAAGCGTTTGGCTCGAGACTATGATAATCCTTGTTATAGTGGGAGATCTACGGTATTGATTCTTCAAGTGAAGAGAAATGGTGAGCGGTTTGAAAATGGCGATCGAGAAGTTTAATGGGAAAAGTTTTGATTTGTGGAAGCTCAAGATGGAATATCTATTGGTGGACAGAGACCAGTGGATCACGGTGGATCTAGTTACTGCACCTATAGGAACTTCAACAAATGACTGCAAAAAATTGGATCAGAATGAGAAGAGAACAATATGACTGTGTCTCTCAGATTCAGTATCGTTGAATGTGTCAAAGGAAGCTACAAACAAGGATTTATGGGATAAGTTGGGGAAGTTGTATCAGTCTAAGTCCCTAGTAAATAAACTCTTCTTGAGAAAGAAGTTGTATAACCTGAGGATGAGAGATAGAGACTCAGTGGCAGAGAATTTGAACACCTTCTATACTGTGGTAAGGCAGTTAGGATCTATTGAGATTAAAGTTTCAAATGAATATAAGTGTATCAATCTATTGTGCTCTTTACCAAACTCGTGGGATAGTTTGGTTTTGGCCATAGGTAGTAATACAACTTCCTTGAAGTTTGATGAAGTGGTCTCATCCTTGTTGTCAGAGGAGATGAGATGAAAGAGCATGGAAGGACAGAGCACATATGCACTATTTACAAGAGGATTCTCCCAGGAAATAAATAGATCTAAGGCCTCAAGTGGAATATCTAAGTCTAAGGGTAGATCTAAATCTCCCAGAAAGTTTGTAAAGGTATGTTGGAGATGTGGAAAATAAGGGCATTATAAGAAGCAATGTAGATCCAAAGTTGAGAAAATAAGGGATCTGAAGAAGCTCCTTCTACAGAAGAAAAGACCTCCAAGGAAGGAGGGGATGTGTACTTGGATTCTTCAAGCACACATGCAGATCATGAAGCATGGTTGGTTGAATCAGGCGCACCCTTTCACATGACTCCCCATAGGGAGTGGTTCTGTGAATATGAAAGGTATGATGGAGGTAATGTTTTCCTCGGTGATGACTCGAAAACCAAAATCATAGGACAAGGAAAAGTGAAGTTGAGCCTCATAGGTGGAAGGATTAGAACACTACTTGGTGTTTTGCACATCCAAGGATTGGCTAGAAATTTAATTTTTGTAAGCAAAATGGACGATGCAGGGGTAAAAAAAATATTTGAAAAGGAAACCTGCAGGATGGTTCAAGGAGCAATGGTGTTGTTGAAGGGAGTTTGGATTGGAACTTTGTATAAGCTACAAGGAAGCATTATTAGTGATGGGTGTAATAGTTCCATTGTTCTTGATATTGGATTTGAAGAAGAAAGAACTCCTACAATCTTTGGAGAAAAGGTTATGTTGTGGCATCAAAGACTGGGGCATATCGGAGAGAAGGGTCTTTGACTACTACACAGTAAAGGTATGGTTGAAGTTATGTCTAACTTCTCTCTGGATTTTGATTTATGTGAAAATTGTGTATATGGGAAGCAGAAATAGGTAAGATTCCCCTCTAGTGCAATGAGGGCAGAAGGAATTTTACAGCTAGTTCACAGTGATGTGTTTGGACCTGTGTCGATTCCATCATTGGTAAAATATGTGTAATATGTCTCATTTATAGATTACTTCTCGAGGAATACTTGGATATATTTCCTTAGGAATAAATATTGATTCTTTGACATGTTTAAAGAGTTTAAGGCTCTTGTTTAGAATCAAACAGAGAGAATAATTAAGGTGTCGAGGATAGATAATGGCAGAGAGTTCCGCGAGAATGAATTTGAAGAGTTATGTAAGAAGTGAGGTATAGAAAGGAAGAATACTAATCCATATATACCTCAGCAAAATGGAGTTGCAGAAAGTATGAACAAGACGCAGATGGAAAAATCAAGGTGCATGCTCAATGGTGTCGAGTTAGGGAAATAATTTTGGGTAGAGGCAGTGGGTATTGCATGTTACCTGGTCAACAGATCACCCTCATCAACACTTGATGATAAGACTCCACAAGAGGTATGGAATCGAAAGAAAATTTCTCTCACACATCTCAAGGTATTTGGCTATGAGGCCTATGTTCATGTTCCAAAGGAAAACAAGAGTAAGCTAGATAACAAGGCTGAAAAGTGTATCTTTATTGGGTATAAAGTGGTCTCAAATATTATAAGCTTTGGAACCTAGAAACTAATAAGGTTGTGTATAGCCGAGATGTGGTATTTAGAAAAATGAAGAATGTTTTTAAACACGACGTCCTACCAAGTAAGGAAAAACCAGAGAAAATAGAATTTGATTTAAAGGATGATGAATCAGACTCTATAAAATAACATGAATCAGAAGAAGAAGATCCTTATACTCCAATATTGAGGAGATCGGTTCGAGAAAGAAGGGTATCGCAAAGGTATACTCCATCCGATTTTCGTTCAAATCTTTCTTTGTCAATTATTGATGATGATCCTATAACTGTCGATGAAGCAGTGGATTCATAGGATATAAAACTATGGAAAAAGGCCATGGATAAAGAAATGGCAGCCTTGAATAAGAATGAGGCTTGGGATCTAGTGGAGTTTCTGACTGAAAAAAATCCCATTGGAAGAAAATGGGTATTGGAAAAGAAGATGAATGCAAAAGGAAAAGTGGATAAATACAAAGCTCGATTAGTAGCAAAGGGTTATTCTAAGGTTGGGGGAATTGATTTTGGTGAGATTTTTTCTCATGTTTCTAAGTTAACTTCTATAAGATTTATGTTATATGTTGTTGCTGCATTTGATTTTGAAGTAGAATATATGGATGTGAAGACAACATTCCTACATGGGGATCTGTAAGAAGAAATATATATGAAGTAGCCAGAATGATTTTCTTTGAAGGGAAAGAAGGAGCTGGTACGAAAGATGAAAAATTCCATGTATGGTTTAAAACAATCACCAAGGATGTGTTATCAAAATTTTGATACTTATATGCTGGGACTTGGCTTCACAAGAAGCAAAGAGGATCATTGTGTGTATTTTAAATTAATTGGTGATCATTTGATTTATTTGGTCTTATATGTGGATGACATGTTACTAATAGGAAACAACAAGGAGATTATCCAAGACTTGAAAACTCAATTGTCCTATAAATCTAACATGAAGGATCTTGGTGCTGCAAATTTCATTTTGGGTATGAAAATTAAAAGAAATCCAAAAAAGATGAAACTCTGGTTAAATCAGAGAAAATATGTCGAGACAATATTGCATAGGTTTAATATGAAGGAATGTAAACCAATCAAGGTCCCTATTCCTATTGATGTAAATTTATTTGTGGATCACTGTCCCAGGACACAAGAAGAGGAGGATGGAATGTCTCATTTTCCATATGTGAGTGTAGTTGGCAGTTTGATGTATGCAATGGTTTGTACTAGACCGGACATTGCAGATGCAATGGCAGTTTTGAGCAGGTATATGTCAAAACTAGGGAAGGAGCATTGGATAGTAGTAAAAAAGGTTTTCAGGTATTTGCATGGCAGTGCTAGCTATGAATTGTGCTACCAAGGAAGACTAGAATTGGATGTAGTGTTGGAAATACATGGATTTGTGTATGCAGACTGGGATGGATATCTGGATCATAGGATATCTACAAGCGGGTATGTGTTTAACCTGTTTGGAGGAGAAATCAGTTGGATGAGAAAAAGACAGGTTGTAGTGGCACTTTCAACTACAAAAGTTGAATAAATGGCAGCCACTCATGCAAGTAAGGAAGAAGTATGGTTACAAATATTGTGTTCAAGTATTGGGTTGGTACAAAAAGTTGTAAGGATATATTGTGATAGTCAGAGTGCAATTTTTTTGGCGAAGAACATGGCTTATCATTCAAAGACAAATCATATTGATATTCAATATCACTTTGTGAGAGACATGGTTGAAGAAAAAAAATTGTTACTGATGAAGGTGGACACTTTGAAGAATGTCACAGATTCATTAACAAAATTTGTGAGAACTGATAATTTCTCTTGGTGTAGAGGATCTATGGGCATTGCTTCCCTGGATTGTTGACTATGTAACCCTATAACCCCTTGTATGCAAAGAAAACAACAAGTGGGAGACTGTTGGGTATGTGTTATAGTTTTTGCACGACTAGCTTAAGTGTTCGCTATGTTGCACTGGGTGCATGGAGGGGAGGGGGAGGGAGAGGTTTGAGGGGGGCGATATCCCTCCTGCGTGGGGGTTCAGGGGTAGCTCCCTCAAGATTTTTTTTTCCTCGAGAAATGTGTCACATTTTTTCCTTGTTTTTTGTGTCGCCTCAATTTTTGTGTCCATTGTTGGGCAATCTTTTGGCACATGGGTTTTGCCGATGGTTTTCTATTTCTGATTAAGGAATTAGGATTGTTGAATAATCCAGGTCAATGGGTTGGGGTTTTTTATGTCGTTGGCTCCTATATGTATATTGTATTGTAAACAATACATCATAATGAATGAATATAGAATATGTTGGTTTTCCCAGTTTGGGTTTCCATGGGAAAAGTTTCTGTGTAATGTTTGTATTTTCCATTGTATCTTTTTTGTTCCTTTATTGAAAATATGTTTGTAGTAAAATATTGTACACGGTTAAAATCTACAGGTACTTTGGAATGTATATATATATATATATACTTGTTAAGAAGATCATATCATTCAACAAAAAGATATAAATATGTCTCCGGAGATTTGTATCTATAGGGCTTGGAGTCTTCTTTCAACAAATACTCTGCTTTCCTTTCGAAATGATGTGAACCCAAAATCAGCTATGACTTTTCAAGATGAAAGAAAATTAAAATGGACAGGTCATCAAAGAAATTTACATGATCACTTCATTACAACTAAAAAAATATTTTTATGGAAAATACATTTGACATATCATGCTTTTGACTCAAAGTCTGAAAAATCACTAATGTAGTGCCCTGAAATAGTTCTTTGTGGGAGAAATTTATAATAATATCCCAAATTTAACAAGTTTAACAATGTCTAAAACAAGAGGGTTGAAACAAACTCAACTGGATCTCAGTGAAAATTAGATAAACTGAATTAAACTTCATTTGTTTTTTTACAATCAAGGTTTTTTCTCCTCTAGACCTGAAATGTCATGAGAAATGAATGGAAGAAATTGGAGAAAGAGATGATCAGACTCAGATCTTCATGTTTCCAAACATACATGGAAAACCTGATAGAAAGAATTCAGAATAAAGAAAAGACGATGAAGAAATTTTAGTAGGCTAATTCACAAATTCTTGGAAAGGAAAAACTTGTTTCATCCAAACTCTCCACCACTGCAAAAGCTCTTGACTGCCAACTTCCAACCTTTTGAATATAATTATTTTTCTCTTTCATAATATTTTCTTCATCTTCTTGAAACTGATTTTTAGTTAGGGTTTTATTTTCCCTTTTTAAATTTGAACTAAGATATCCATGCCATCAACTAGGACCCACTTTAGAAGCTCAAGAATTTCTTTCAATAAACAATTTTCTAACAATAACTTGTCGTCAAGCTTGAAAATAGTCTCAACTATAATTTAATTTTTAGGGAATTATATTCATGATTTCAACCATGTAAACCAATTCCAAAGTGTTCTTATCATCTCTATATTTCCATCAAGCTATCGTTTTCTCAATTTGGACATCGAGATCAAACATTATGGCCTCCAAAAAATGGAGACTCAACAATCGTTGATCTATGCACGTAAATTTTGAGCCCTTGACTAAAAATCCACACCATTTATCCCACATGTATCGGGGAATAGTTCTCATACATGTTTATAAGCAAAATGAATCCCATATTATTTGTGTGTGAAACAGAGAGAACTATGGAGCCCTTTGTAGCTTGTGCAGAGTGTAACTTTTGGTTGACATGTCATCACTGAGTCATCATGACAAGTCACTTGCCCAGTCATCTGTGTCCAATTAAATATCATCCAAGTGTCACTCAGGGTTAGGTCCACCTCACTTCCATGTGTCACAATGTTATAGATACACCTCACTTCTATGTGTCACCCAAGGATAGGAGCACCTCACTGCCATGAGTCACAGTATGCCAAAGAAGGGGAAAGGGATAAAACTTAGGAATATAATGAATAATTTCATAAAATAATAAAATCAGGAAATAGAATAGGGTAATGTGGTTTGGTAAATCTTAGTAAAAATGACTAAGTGTAGGGTTATGAGGGTCATTAAAGTAAAAAATAACTAAGTATAAGTCTCAATAAAAGTATAAGACTCCATAAAAATTAAGTGTAAAACTCGATAAAATTACTAAGTCATGAAGGGTGGAATTTGGGTAATGCAGAAATGGGAAGTGCAGAAATGTGAGTTACGGGGTTAGGAGTGGAAGGTGAAAATTAGGGTATGGGCTCCCACATCCACATTCAAAAGTAAAAAATAAACTAAGAATAAGACTCAGTAAAGACCAAGTGTAGAACTCAGTAAAATGACTAAGTCATGAGGGTGCAATTTGGGTAATGCAGAAATGGAGTTGCAAATTGAGTGTTGTATGTTTGAGGGTTGAGGGACTTGGGTATTTTCAAGGTGAGATATATCTTGGTCTCCCTCAATGGGACTTCTGCGACAAATAAAATGGCTAAGTGTTGGGATTATTGGGTGGGAAAATAACTAAGTATGGACTATGGGTAGTAGTATAGAGTATTTTTTTTCCAAGGAAATCCTAGCAGAAAACCCTTCAAGTACTTCCCCATGATCCATGGATGGTAAATGGGGTAAACCATCAACCCTAATTATGGAGCCTCGCCCTGAGGCGATCAAGAGAGTCGAACTTGTAATCTCCCCAACTGATCACTGAGGGAGAGATCTCACATCTAGCTCAAGAACGCTTGAGCTAACCATCATGGCTATAGTAGTATAATGTATGGGTAGTAGTGAAAAGGAATATGGATATTATTTAAAAATGACTAAGTATGGAGAGTAGAGAGGAAGGAGAGTATAGTGGAAAGAAGGAAAAATGGCTAATTATGGAGTAAGGGGAGGAAGGAAAATGACTAAGTATGAAGTGTGGAGAGTAAGGAAAATGGCTAAGTATGGGGGAATAATATAGAGAATGAGTGAAGAAATAGAGATGAGTGAGGAAAATGGATTGATGAAATAGAGATGAGTGAGGAAAATGTCATATCTTGGGCATATGACCTCTATTTTAGATTTCATAAAATGTTGCACAAAGCTGAGACATAAATCTATTAAGTGAGAAGATGGACATAAGAAATTTCATTCTTTTAGTATCTTCTTCTTTTCTCCTAATTTTTTTTCAAAGAAAAAGAATCCATGTTTTCCTTTCATGTTGAATAACTGCAATACTGAACTTGATTTAAAATTTGTTTTCTCTTCATGATCGACAGGTGAGGGTTATTTATCATTTTCAAAATTTGAAAAAAAGCTTGGTCTCCATTTGAAATAAGAATAGGTTCAAATATGCACCCCAATCACCTAGTTGATGGGTGTTAGGAAAACAAATTAACATTGGTACAATATTATCACAAACCTATTCATAAGGTAAATGATGACTGCGTTTGATATATTTATCTCTACGGATCTCATTTTGCTCTACAATATCATATTCCTATTTGTGATCTCACTCTAGTAGAGGCTAACCAAGGCATTGAACATATCCTTCACTCTCTTCTTCTTGGATATATGAGGGATCATATGATCCTTTATGGAATCCATAATCATCCCCTCGACCTTCACTTCCTTCTTATTATGAGCTGCCAACTGCTATGAATCTATATGAGAAAGTACAACATCCTTGACAATATCCTAGAGATCATTATATTCTAGTAAGATTGTAACCCTCGCCTTCCATGATAATAATTTCAAGGCACCATCCAATATGTACGCAAACATGAGGCTAATTGATGTCATCTCTAAGATCCACTACACAAACTCCCAAATCTGAAAATTAGTCTTTGAAACCCTCTACCTACAGTCCTTCTTCCCTGTAGTTGATTTACCACTGCAAATCATGAGAATCTCGATCATATAAATGATCTTTGATGCCATGTAGAATTTATAGCCTAGGTGATTAATGTCCTTATTATCTAAATTAAACAAATAAATTGTTGAAATTAATTAATGCGGAAATTAAATTTAGACCATAGCATCAATCACACAATAGCTGGAAAAGTAAATAGCAAAAGCATAAAATAGTTTCACGCATACACAAGTAATTTTTCCTTCAAATCAACTTCTCATTCCTTCGAAAAAACTTTGAAGGAACCTCCATGGTATGCTAAAAACAAGTAGTTGTGCAATCAACAAATCACCCTGAACTAAGTTGTACTACTGTACAACCTATCCATATGGATTGTACGTCTCTATTTGTATGACTATACAACATTGTCTGTATGACTATATGGACATGTTTGTGCGATGTATGGAACTATACATATTCATATGACTATAGGGATATGTATTGTATCAACCTCATTCCTGAATCCTTGTTCTCTCTCTCTCCTAATCGCTCAACCTACTCAACTGTATCTAAACCCTCTATCTTGACCTATCTTTATACTTTTCATTGAAGCCCTAATCTATTTTTGATATTAAGCCTAAGTCTAAGTCATAAATGCATGAAGTACACTTTAATAGACTCAACAACTAAACATAAGAATTTTCACTTTTTTTACTAAAGTAAATTACAAAATAGAATTACTTTTTGAAATATCTCGAACCCCTTATAGCACGTTCACAACAAACATTTGTGGAAGTTCCTATTTGAGTTATATTTCTCAACAAAAGGCTAAAAAATCCTTTATCACTGCAAGTCAATTATATTTCATCTTAGAATTAGGTGTTCAAAACACTGGAGTAGAACTTATCACATTGATTTGATGAATTTTTGAGGCATGTAATAGCTCTTGATTTGGAAAACAAATGAATCTAATGTGAAGCCTATGTGATTGGAAGACTTAATAATGCAAATTTACTATTAATAAAGCCAAAACCCCATGCCATGTTTCAAGGATTCAATTCTAATCTATATATGCTAAGTTGCCAACATCTTCTCCAACTCGTTCATTGTTCATTGGAAAATTTAGAAAGAGTAGCAACATCAATAAAATGAACATCTATGTCAAAATATATGGGAGATATGTTTGTTAGGTGCACCTTCCATAATTGATTTCAATTAGTCTTGGAGAGGGTGAATAAGTTGAATACTTGAGCAACTAAAACTTTTTCCTAACTGCTTTTGAATCACCATCATGTCGTTGATTACACCAATTGGTGTAAATAATTAGATTATAATTGGGGTGGTGTTGGCACAGGGGCAGACCCAGGTTTCAACGCACCATCAAACCCCTAACTACCGGCCCTTTCGGCAACACCTACGAAGCAGATAAAGTATCACCCGAGGTAGAGGCAGGGGGGGTTGCAGGACTCAAGTGTCTACAACCTAGATGGGACACAGATATGTGATTATAGCACTCTTATCAAAGCACTTAGCAGTTATCATTTATTAGCATTTATCTCTTATTCACATCATAGGTCGGAACCCTTGTTATAGAGCAGCACAGTATTCAATAAGATATAATACATCCAAGCACTTATCATATAGAAATAGATCAGATCTAGCATTCATTCACATTACTAAGCACTAAGCTACTACATCAAATGCATCTAACATATATAAAGATAACAACACTAAGCATAAATCACATCAAATGCACAAAGAAACCATAACACATGATATACGTGGTTCACCCCTAGCGTGGGGCTACATCCACCAACTATTCTTCTGCTTTATTATCTTTTCTCAATCTTCTTACAAGCACAGAGCATCAAACCTCACTCTGCATAGGATAGGAGATATGCGTGCACCTCGCCAGATCCTCCTTCCCCGAGCTAGTTCACGGCACAAAGCCTCATAAAATCTCTTACAATCGCTTGTACTTAGCTTTACAAGTCTCACACAAAATGCAGAAAGCCAAATCACATAGATCCCCCCCCTTTCTTACATCGCCTAGATTATCTATTTATACATTACAAAATGAGCCTAAGCACGAGTAAACCCATGGTTCGGCATCACATACCTGCTACATAAACCCTAGACCCAAAAATCCCTGAAAAGGGGTTGAGATCCCGCAATCTCCCCTTCGACTTGTGCTCTACCTTGGACCAACCTGTAAAAGTCCCAAAATCAATCAAACGTGACCAACGTTTCCACAAAATATAGTCACGGGTCAACAATCCCCCAACACTCACCTATGACTCGTCCTGAGTCACTTTGATCTGGGTAACTTTGCCTCAAATGCCTCGAGTTGTTTCGACCTATTTCTTCGCCAGAGCTTCCTTCTCGATGAACTCTTGAATAACCTTCTTTATCATAGGTCCTTCCAAGCATTGTTCCACTGTGGTGACTACTTGTTCCTTTTCTTCACCTCATCCTTCAATCTCCTCAAATAGTGTGCAGGCTTCATCCTTCACTCACTGGAGTCGCTGAGTCACTTCCATGAGTTTACTCTGAATGGCTTGGACCTGTTTTTGGATGGTGCGTTGTTCCTGGGACCTTTTCATCCTCTCAACTGATGATAGTGGCTTCAAATGCACTTGCACTATTGTTTCTTGTTGATTTTCCTCCTCGATCTGTGACTCCAGTGTCCTGAGCTCAGGGTCCTCTGCAAGGTGCTCGTAGTTCTGCGCACTTCGACTGGTAAGTTTTTTTCATTCTAAGGACAAGGCCTTGATCCTCTTGACTGTGCTCATGGCAGTTTCTTCTCTTTGGTATTGCACTTCCTGTGGAATTATTGGCATTGTCTGTAATTCCAGTTCTGCCACTCTTGCTTGGAGCTGCTGAATGACTTTAGCGAGCTTCCTGACCTGTCTCTCAGTGGTCTCCTCTTCCTTCTGTTCTAATCTCATCACAGAGCGAAGTGATCTGGTGACCACTTCTTTAACTCCCATCTACTCTGTGAGCAACTTTTATTTCTCCCTCTGGATCTACGCTCTATCCTCTGCAAACTTCGCTTGGAGGTCGTCTTTGTCCTACTGTGAAACTCGAGTTTGCTCTATGGCTTCCTCTTTTTCTTGCTTCAGGGCCTCTGTGGCCTATTCTTCTTCTTCCTAGACACGACGAAGGTAGGCTTCTATCACATCTTCTATCCTACATAGTTGGGTAGTCTCATCTCCCAACTCTTCTCCTTCTGATGGCGGTGGTGCAATAGACACTGCAGGGCTAGAATAGAGGGCTTGTTGTACCTATTTTATCTCTTCTTCAATGTGATCATACATGGTATCTTTCTTGGCTTCATTTCTCTGCAAAATGTATTTCGAGTCGTCTAATACAACTGCGATAATGAATTCAAAGTCATCGACCATGAGCACAGTCTACAGCTTCGACTTACTATCTTTGGACTTCTTCCGCGATGTAGGTTTCATTAGGGAAACCTTTCTTTTCTTGGGCGTATCTACCTCTTCAAGGGGGTTCCTAGGCGGTGTTACTTCACCCTGCTTCTGCTTGTCTTCTTCCCCTTCTTTCTCTTCTTTGTCCACTTTGTCATCTCCTCCTCCACTAGGTGAATCTAATGCAGTCTCTTCTGATGTGTTGTGTATTTCTTGTACATATTCCTTGTTTTTCTTCTTGCTACTACTGGGTGGATCATATTCTTCACGAGTAACCACCGAACTTCCAATGAGGTCGAGGTCGGACAGTTCTGTGTGGTTAACTGGCACTAGGAGTTCTTTAGGCCACTCCTTGGTGATTTCCTCCATGTCCTCCTCGTGAGCTTGTAATAGGACTGAAGATCTTCTTTATGTTCATCTCTATGCGCAGTGATATATATATATATAATTCCTATTTGCGCAGAACTTCATAAATGGTCTGAGCCTGTCCAGGGTGTTCGACGTCATACAAGGGAAATACTCAATATCCCTCTTCAAGTGCAGATAGTAGGTTTGGAACACCACGTTTGACTGCCATTGCTCAGCCATGTCACTTGAATACCAGAGCGTGTTGAAATTCGCAGCCAAGGGTTCTAATGGCTCAATCTTAGGGAAGGTCGCACCTTCTGGCATTTCCGAAGCAATGAAAGCGATGAGGATCAACAGCCAGCTGAAGTGGAACTCATAGCCCTGATACTAAGCTTCTCAGCAGTCTTTCTCTACTTGGTTGACAAGGTGGCTCGCCCAGTTCATTTGTAGACCTTACACGCATTTTCCCGCGAGGTCAACAACAAACCCTGTGACCTGAGTGGGTTTGTTCTTCCTTACTAGCTTACTAGCGATCAACTAGAAGGCTAGGCGCACTACGCCATTCTAGATGGAGGCTACCCTTTAGCCCCACTTCCCTTATTCCACATCGCCATAGGTATCTTTGATTCTCTATGCCAGGGCGTGATATGCAGCCTTTCCCAGGTAAAATTCTTATGGGTATGGTCCTTGCATGCTTAATCCGTTGATCCTATGGATCAGCGTCGGATCTACGGTAATGCATTTGTTCAGCCATAGATAACCACCATGGAAGCACGACAACAGGAGTTTAACACACGCGTTAACCTCCTGGTGCCTTCCAAAGTGTGGTATTTTCATCACGTTCAAGATAGTGGACCTTGCGATGTCCATAGTCCACGGTTGGGAGATGATCTTCGACTTCTTCCCCTTTTTCTTGGTCAAGTACTTGTATGGCGCAAGCATGCCATAGTTATTTCAATCTCCTAGGTTATAGTCGCTAATCCTTAACGTCGGAATCCTCTCCAACTATGGTCTGACTGCGTGTATCCCCTTCGGGAGGTACGCAGTGATCACTATGTAGTCGAAGTCCCTCGGGACATTGTCACAACTCACTATTCTAGCCAGACACAGGATGTAGTCGGAAAGGATAGATGGGATGAGCTTCACATTCACTAAGTCATCACGATGCTTTGTTTGTTTCTCTGTCGCAGCTCGGGATTTTCCAGATCCACAAGCAGTCGACGGGGATGCTTGCACTCCTCTCGTCGATGAGGCTTGGATGCCTGCATACATCACCTTCTCGGCCATGAGGTCAATTAGGATCTCTTCGAAAACATTTTCTGCTGCGCTAATTTCTTCTGACATGCACACTCGAGATCTGATATCTTAGGTCGGTGAACAAACACTCAATGTAACATAACGGATGTCAAGGTCGCAATAATCACTGTGCGAAATCAACTAGTTCTCTGTGGGCTCAGGCAATTGGAAAAAGTGTTCTCGGTGTAACGCTCGACGGGATAAATAGATATTATCGTAACAGACTCTTCCAATGGGCAGGAACGCCTCAATCAATGCAATTCCATCTGTTATGGCACGGTCCCAACGGTCCAAGGGTGAATGTTCCAACAATAATTGTGTTTCTATCCATTCTAGAGCGTCATTCTAACGGTTAGGATGCATCCAATGGTCATATTGCTCTGTCATGGCGAAGTGCCAATCTTCATTGTTCTAATATCCCGACGAAGTTCCATTTCTGCAAACCTTCCTTCTGTGAAGTTCTCTCTGGAACCTCCTGCAATTTTTCTAGCTTTTCTCTCTTCTTACTGAGCTTTCTGGCCTTCTTTCTTATGATTTGAGGTATTGGGTTCCTCTTTCCATTTTGATTCTTATCTGGACTTAACATAGTAACTTTGCGCTGGTGAGGATCTTTCATAAGTTTCAAGGGTAATAGGTTCTGTAGTAGGTTCTCTACTCTCTTGTATGTATAAGTTCCCTAAGTCTTCTTACGTTCTTTCAACTCTGATAGCCATGTTTCTGGCCCTCAGTAACTCCGACTTGTCCTCTTGTTTTTCTATTAAGCACGTTATTCTCCTAGCCATGAAATATCTTAGTTATTTCTTTTTTTATTCTAGAGCTGCCTCTTCTTGCTTCCTTCATATCTGATCTTTCTCAACCCAAGTTTTTCCTAGAAAAATAGTAAATGGGGCGTTGTTCTCAACAAATTTAATGATCTCAAATTCTTCTTCTGTCGAAGTGCCATGAGCACTCATAGGTATCTGGGTAATTATTCAACATAAGGTTATCAATTTTCCCCTAAATAATCCTATTCCTCCCAGTGAAGGAACCATAGTAGGCTTTCCCAAAATCTCTCAAGTTCTTTCTGTCATGATATTCACCTGTGTTTTCTCATCTAGGACATAATCTATGTCGAAGTCTCCTATTCTTGTTTCTATGCACTCTTTCTCTTTTAAGATCTCTGATAACCTGGTGTCTCTGTGATCATTCAAGGTTTCTTTCATCTTCAATAATACAGTCTCTGATTCTTTCTGGTTCTTAGTCTCTTGACCTTCCTCAAGATTTTCTTGTCTCATATTCATCTTTTCAACCTTAGCAATCATTCTAGGGAAATCCAAAAATTCATGGTCCATAGCTTTATAGCAAAGACAACTAGGACCTCTACCAAGGAATTCCTTAGAGAGATGTCTCGGTCTTCTGCAACTATAGCAAAGAGTTAATCCTCTCTTTCTATTGAACAATCCAAAACCTTTCCTGTACTATGCACTGAGATCACAGTGGTGGGTCTGCAAAAAAATATTTCTAGGATCCCGCATCCATTTGTTAGTCCAAACATTCTTTCTATGCATATGAATAACATATATTTCATTATTTTTATCAGATCTATTCATATCAAATCTTCTTTCTTCTAGTTGTACCCTAGTTTTTAGACTGGGACCAAATCTATTAAACATACCTAGATCCATTCTTTTGAAATACAATTTTTCACTTATCTTACCTTTATCAGAACACAAAGCTTCAATATATTACCTCTTTTCTTCAGATCAGACTTCTCTTATTAGCACAGAGATTCACAAGTAAAGTAGAATATTGTGCACTAGGGCAGTATATCTACACACAGAGCTTTATTTTTTCTTCAGTTCCCAGCAATCACAATTTTAGGTCCTGGCAACAGAACCATTTGTTGGCACAGGGGTAGACCTAGGGTTCAACGCTTCAACAACACACCAACAAAACCCTAACTACCAGCCCTTTTGGCAACACCTGCAAAGCAGATGAAGTCTCACCCGAGGTAGAGACAGGAGGGGTTGCAGGACTCAAGTGTCTACAACCTAGATGGGACACAGATCTGTGATTATATCACTCTTAACAAAACATTTAGCAGTTATCATTTATTAGCATTTAGCTCTTATTCACATCACAGGTCGGAACCCTTGTTACAAAACATCGCAGTATTCAATAAGATCTAATACATCCAAGAACTTAGCATATAGAACTAGATCTGATCTAGCATTCATTCACATTACTAAGCACTAATATAGTACATCAGATGCATCTAACATACATAAATATAACAACACTAATCATAAATCACATCAAATGCACAAAGAAACCATAACACGGGATATATGTGGTTCACCCCCAGCATGGGGCTACATCCACCAACTCTTCTTTTGTTTTATTATCTTCTGTCAATCTTCTTACAAGCACAGAGTATCAAACCTCACTCCACATAGGATAGGAGATCTGCGTGCACCTTGCTTCCTACAATCTGTCTGCACAAATCCTCATAAAATCTCTTACAATCGCTTTTACTTAGCTTTACAAGTCTCACACAAAATGCACAAAGCCAAATCACACAGATCACCCCCCTTTCTTACATCGCCTAGCTTATCTATTTATACATTAAAAAATGGGCCTAAGCATGGGTAAACCCATGGGCAGACATCCCATACCCATTACATAAACCCTAGACCCAAAAATCCCTGAAAAGGGGTCAAGATCCTGTGATCTCCACTTTGCCTTGCGCTCCGCCTTCGACCAGCCTGTCGAAGTCCCAAAATCGGTCAAACGTGACCAGCGTTTCCACAAAATCTAGTTAAGGGCCAAAAGGTGGAGGATGAACTATAGATTTACAATATTCACTCTTGAATTTCCAAGTGGACTGTCGAGATTGATTCTATGGTAATGATCATTAAATAGGTAATAAAAATTAACAAATATGTAATGCTTTTTTTTAACAGAAACGGGTGTATTTATATTATATCAAAAACTGCCAAAATTCAAAAAGATACAGGAGGCAGGATGCAGGCACCTATGTTGTTTCCATAGAGGCAAAAGTGTCTATCTATGTCGGTGAGAGATTTGGCCATTTTTCTGTATAGGCTACAGTTTTTCCATGTGAAAATAGAAATAAAACTATTTAATAACAACAAAAATTCACAATTCATAAAAGATCAAAAGCTATATGTAGGGCTGCCCTGGTTCGTTTTCCTGGGTTGTTTGATTTTCCTCTACTTGGTGTGCTTCCACGTAGTGTTGAGCCTGGTTATCTTCTACCCAAAAATGGTCTGTGAACCCTACAAACATCGGGATGTGTTGATTGTTTCTAGTAGCAGAGTGGAAGGTTGAAGGTAATCGAGATTCATCCATGCCTGCAGAGTGAGTTTGTTGTTGGGGATTTCCCAGACGTTGGGTGACTGGTATTTCAGTTGACCCCCTTGAGGACAATTGCCAATTCTTGGTTGTGTTTGATTTCCTATTACTGCATCTGAGACTGAATTTTGACCATGCTTTCATGTATCGCTTGGTTTTCCTGTTGGAGTTCACGATGTCGTGAGCCTGAGCATTCTTATATGCGCCTGTTGTATGTTTGTAGGGCTTGGAATTGCTCGTGAAGTTCTTCAGTGGCGCAAAATGGGTAGGTGAAAGGGACTCTGGACCTTTTCCACATGTTGATGCAGTGGGCGAGGGGAAAACATGCACTGTGTAGAAGTTAGCAGAGGCTGGCTTAGAGGAAGAGTCGAGAAGAAGGAAGCAGGGAGAGCTTTCCAAAGCTGAGAGGGATGCAGAGCCGGGTGAGAGAGATAAATAGGTTGGACTGAATCCAATTGGAAAGGATCAACATACCGTTAAGAGTTGAGGGAGCCATCGCGTCCCACGAGCCAAAGAGAATTTTCACCAGATGGAAGTACAAAACTGACGCAGGGGAGTGATGGCGAATCGTCCAGAATTTTAGATGGGGATCCTTAATATAAAGGGGGCTCGAGTGAGGGG
>ML791557.1:351672-372767 GCA_009831015.1 Picea engelmannii | reverse complement strand
GGAGGGTTAGGATATGGGGAGCAGGGTCAGGGTGGGTAGAGGTTATACTTGGGTTAGAGGGGGGGATGAAAGGGTTGGCGAAGTTAAGGCAACCAAACATAAGAGGTGGTTTGATTGATAAGTAGGTGGATCTATTCCAGACATTTTTCTTCTTTCACCAAATTGTTTGCTTCTGATTTTTGATCTCGAAAGATATGGAAGAAGCTCAGGCTAATGAAGTTCTTCTTTAGCAATTTTATAGCTAAGCATATGCCTTTGAGGGGGCCTTTTGGCGAACTTGACTGACCGCGAAGCTCCTTTATGACTATTTTGGAGTCCCCCATAATAGTTAGAGTTTGAGCATTCCTCTCATGAGCTATATTTAGTCTCATATAGACTGTGGGGATCTCTGCTTTGTTATTAGTTTCTTTTCCCAAACCCCGAGAATACTCTACTATTTTTTTCCCCTCGGAATCGTAAATGACTCCCCCCGCACCTACCACCCCAGAAATATGTAATGTTAGAGATGAATAGAGTAGTGATAGTTGAGGGGTGAAATTGGGGGTGCAGTGGATGGAGGCAAGCAACAAAATGGGGGTGTGTGGTGGATAGAGGCGAGGGACGAAATTAGGTTTAATAAATATGTGTGTCTTTGGCTGTTTTCTATTGCACTATGTGGCTGGGAGATTTTTTTCGTTAGAACAGTTCATATGGACATAAAAGAAACATGAAATCCTAGGTGTAGTGGATACAGGCGAGGAGAGAAATCAAGGCATGTTGTGGATGGAGGCGAGGGCCTCGTGTCTTCGATTGTTTTCTGTTACACTACATGAAGGGGACTGGAAAGAACAACCCGATGAACATTATGAATAATGTACCACTTTATGCACACTGCCCCTTTGAATTTACAATAACATAGACATAGGTTTTCTTTAAGATGATTTTGGACTAGGCCACTAGCTTATGATTTTAGACTTCTTGAAATGTGAGTAGATTGGGGTGTAACCAAATTCAAAAACAGGTTATATATTATTATCCAGAATAAACTCTTATTTTTTTGTTTGCTAGCATGTTTGTTTCCTGCGAGACTATCTTTTGGTCTAAGAAACCATGACCCAGGGGCATCTAAGCCATCAAAATCACCTAGGGACCACACCTAACCCAAGCCACACCAACCCTTAACATTGACCGATTTTTGGGGGTGTCTCCTCCTAACTACCACAAGTTTCAAACCTTGGTCGCCTTGCATAATGAAACTCTTGAAATCCAATCGCACTAGTGGGATTTGACGAAATAAAATCTTATTTAGAAAATAATTAAATTGAAATTGTGTTTATTTTCCAAGATGTAATTGGATAAATTTTATAATTAAGAATTAATGCAAAATTAACAAATAATGCAATGTGTGTTTCTCAAATCATGATTCTAAACTTATTTTATAATTATTATTAGTGTTCTAGAAAGATCCAAAGTACCTTCAAAGAGGTGTAATAAGGTTTTCCACTTGTAGAATCATTAATGAATAAAAAATACAAGATTTTCATGAGTAGAAATTGGTTAAATTTTATAATTAAGAAATAATGCAATGTGCAAATTACAAAAAATTACACTCTTCATTAAAAAAAAATAGAAAAGAGGATTCTACTGAAATATTGAAATTAAAGATAATAAGAATCTCATAGTAACATAGCCTTCTTGTTCATTTTAAAACAAATCATAGGTTAAGAGTATGGCCCAATGGTAGAATTGCTTAAACTTATATTTTATAAGCTAGAACTAACATTGGCAATCGTTTATAAAACAATGGGATGAATGTAGAATTTTATGTAAACCAACAAAGTTCGATGGGAAAGGAAAGTCAACATGATTCATATCACTTTTGTAACACTTAAATTTATTAAACTTTATTTTTTATATTATCAAATTCTAAATTGTTCTATACAAAATAATAAGTATTTTATTTGGAATCATCATATTATTTTTATAATTGTTTTTTAATAATTGTTTTTTTATAAGTTTTTCTATTTAATAAAAAAGTTATTAAAAAAATCATATTAATTTAATTTATAGTTATATAAAATAATGTCAATGTCATTGTATTAATAATATCATAATTCTTTTCGGATTCAATGGTAAAAAATGAGGATATTTTCACCGTTGGGCAAGGTTCAATTCCTATAAGGGTCTAACCTAGAACCATGGGAGCACCTTGAAGTAGTATTCAAATGTGTGGTTTCACCCAAAGATATTATATTAAATAATATTGTGACCCATGCACACATAAGTGGATCAAATACCAACTCGATGTCCTCCACATTTTTTACTGGGGAGGCAAGTGCGGGTGGGGTCTTGTATGGCCCTAGAGGAAAAAGAGAATTGGATTTCTCTTGGAACCTAAGTATCACCACAAATAATAATGCAGAAGACTACACGGTTTATCAGGGGGCGCAATTAATTAATTCAGCAAAATCATATTACACAACTTAATATAGTGGGGGACTTTAAAAATACCATTTGTTATCTTGCCACTGGATCTGTTCCAAAGGATCTCAAGCTAAAATCTCTAATTCAAAGGACACATTTGTCTCTGTCCAATGTATCTGTAAATTTTTTCCACATCCTTAGATAAAATAATAAAGAGGCAGATGAAATGGATAATGGATAATAGAGTTATTGGCTTAACCCCAGGATCTTTGGGAATCTGTGGGCAAGTGAGAAATGTAATCCATCCCTAATGAAATGGGATAGGATAAAGGATGGGTCCCTTGGGGTCCACATAAAGGATGATAAGAAGGTTACACGAACAAATCTCATGCATAAAGTGTCTCGACATTGCATTATATTTCAATCTTGAATGGATCACATCACAAATCCTTGGCTTGTGGAGATTGTCCGACAGTCTTCATCGTTGATTATAAAGTTGGTGCAGACAAGGAATTCAGTATGTGGAATATGTACTAGGCCTCGTGGGAAATTAAGAGATACAATACACTTGGAGCCTTCTTTCGTTTGTTGTTTGATGGATTTGATGACGAATGGGAGGGAATAAATGATGAAACAATATGCTCAAGAGTTGGAAGTATAGGCCACGATGGTAAAAAAAATTCTCAGGTGAGTTGGATGGTATATTTTCATGAGGAATTAATTGGCAATTGTCTTGGTTATGATGAGAAGGAAAGGGATACATGCATTCATTTCTTTAGGAATGGAATTATGGTTATACAAGTTGGGTGTGCAATTTCATTTTCATTTGGGTGGAGAGATTTCTGGTCCTTAGGAGTGGTGTTCTAGTGTGTGGCCAGCCTAAGGGTTTTTTGGAGTGCTTTCATTTGAATTGGTCAGGAACCCTAGTTCTTAGACATGGTGGCTTATGGGAGAACTTTCTCATCCCTTTTCTCAAGCAAGTTAAGTTGTCCCTATGTGATGTTCTGGGGAGGGGCCAACACGACGAAATTCTGGTAAGTAAAGCATGTTTTCATCTGCATTGATTAGAAAATAAGTATTTCTCAGTTGGGTTAGCAAATTTTATTTGTATTTGGGATAGAGATATTCATGTAATCTGCAAAAAAGGTAATTGGTAGTGCATTTGCATTTATTCTCTTTGTCCACTTGCGGTCTATCTGTTGAATAATTGGGTTGGTTGTCATTGATGTGAACCCTTGAAGCAAGTCTGATAGAAAATTCGGGTAGCCCCAACAGTATGGTCAAGGGACCCAAGTTTTTTTGAAGTATAGAGGAATGAATATGCAAGTGAAACTATTCTAGATGGACAATACATGTCATGTCATTTTCGGTAATATGTGGTATGTCACATAACTCCTCACGATTAGGGAGTTATGACTTTGTGAAGTTGGAGAACCCTCATGAGTTATCTAGAAGCCCCTAGAAGGTCAAATAAGTCAATTTATTCTATAAGCTCCTAGAAGAAGTTTACTAGTCAAAGTGGTTGTAACTAGGAGTTAATCACGAGTTAAGTTGTTGCAAAAAAAGAAAATAATTAAAAATAAATTAGTTGCAACTAGAAGTGGTGAGTTCACTATTTGTGGATAAAGTGGTTGTAAGTGAACAAAGTGTTTAGCAGTGGATTAGCCTTAAAAGAAGGAAGTTGGTAAAGTAGTTAAAAGATAACCCCTAGAGGAAGCTACTTGGAAAGTATAAATAAGAGAACAAGGGTCTCCTATTAGCACCTATTGAGCACATTGAATATCTATTATTTTGTGAAAGATTTATTCTAGGTACTCATTGATACATCTGAAGTTACACAAGTATGAGGTAGCAAAGGAGGGTTGACGAAAAAAGTTTCGGAGTTGTAGAATTGAGAAAAAACCTAGTTTTTGAGGTGTATGCGGGCTACAATGGAGGAAGTCGCATACATACGTGGGCTGTAGTGGAGGAAGGCACATACATACATGGGTTGTAGAAGAGGAAGTCACGTACATGTAAGAAAACTTGAGTTGATGTTGGTCCCAGGTCCCTAGATTCTGAAAGCAAGTTCCCAGGTCAGCATTCAACAATGATAAGGTAAAACAGATCTATCTATAGGTTCAAAAATATGTATTATTGATGCATTATACTTGTTGTAGTGAATGGTTTTGAGGAAGATCGGTTGTAGTACATGGCTGGTACATGCGTGAGATATATTGATATATCTTGAGGTGTATTGTGACAGGAATTTGTTGGTGATCTTGGTATATGGTTAGTTCATGTTTGAATATACATATTGGGACATATTGTTGGTGAGGTTTGTCATGTGGTCTTGTGTAAGGATTTATGGTATTTGGCTTATGGTAGTGTGATGTATTGTTAGAGGCACTTGTTAGTAGTGTTGGTAACACATGATTGGCACATGTTTGGTGCATTGTTAGAGGCACTTGATATTAGTGTTGGTGACACATGATTGGTACATTTCTAGAGGCACTTACTAATAGTATTGTTGGCACATAGTTTATGGATGATATGGCATATATGATTTGGTATACTTTTAGAAGCACATTTTGATATTGGTACATCTTGTTGATGTTTTTGATTAGTCTTGGGTGATGCACATCTTGGTGATAGTGTGCACATGGTTGAGAGTTGTCTTGGTGATTGATCTTGGTGAGTAGATCTGATTTGGTTAATGAGGTTGATGTGACAGGTTGTTGTCATAGGATGTGTTGTACTTAGTTGATGCACTTGTGATGGTACAAGTTGTGTGAGTGATTATCTGGGAAGGCGTGGGGAATCTCTGCAGAGGCAATTGGACCAACAGGAGATAATGCCTAAGATTACTGCTCAGGATAAGGGATTCATGATGTTCTTGCAAGTAGGGGACAAAGAGGTTGACGATGTTACCATATCTGAACACATCAGTGAAACCTCTAGCTAAAGAAGGAATGAAAAAAGAAGAGATCTAGAATGTTCAACCTCTAGTATAGATATGTATTGTATTTTTGTATGCATTATGGGTGTTTTCTTCTGCATATACTCAATACAATATAGAAATAGTATAAGACAATTATAGTATTGTAGGGACATAATAGAATCTTCGATAGTAGTTGGATTATTGGAGATGGATTTTTGCTATATATACCAACTCTCTTATTTTATACTGAGTGACCCTAATCACACCCTTTTTAATGAATAAAATTTTCCAATCCTTGAGAAAAAAAATATCATAATTTTTTTCCAGCATAATTGAACATAAATTGCAATATCATAATATTTTTGTTCAACATTATTAAACGTAAGTTAACACGTTTTTCATCCGCCAAAAGGATTAACAAAATTATTCTATTTAAAGAGTATAACTTTTTTTTTCAACGAAAAAAATACGCTTTATATTCAAAAGGATATAAAAGTATACATTTCTGGTGTGGCTGGGCTAATCACAAAACCAAGATCTATGCCGATGATTCAAGCTTCCAATCAAAACAAGGAAGTGACAATACACAACGCGTCCAAAGTCATGTGCAATGATAGGCATCAAATCAGGACTAGTCGCTCAAAGAATGATCATCGCGGGTGGGCCCTCATTGCCTTCTTCCCATCTAGTGAAACTAAAGTATAACTAAAGTATGGAAAATGTTTTAAAAAATAAAAAGGAAAAAGGGAATATGCACGAAATAAGTCATAATGATATAAATGGCATTAAAGAAACCTATAAATTAAAACGTTTCATTATTACAATTAGGTTGCCTTTGGGACGTGTTGGTCTCGATGATCCATTGAGTTCCAATGAGGTCTATCCAGTGTGCTTGATATTTTCATTTAAGGAAATCTTAGTTAATCTCACAAAAGTAAATTTGGTAATAGTAGTATTTTTTTTTAAATTAGATCAATCGTTAACGGTTAGACATAAAAACATGTGATAATGCAATTATGATGACCATTTTATCTTAAGATTATTTGTTTTCTTGATAAATGCAATATATTATTTACCAACCTTAATTATTGAATCTATAATGTTTATAATCGGTTTAATTATAACACATTTAGTAATAAACACATTGTAATTGATTATTAACTTAGAAATCTAATAAATTAATAGATATGTTTAAAATTTAAAAGACAAATTATGTATAAAAACAATATATTTTAACGAAACTCTAAAAATACTCACAAAAGTAAATTTGGTAATAGCATTATTTTTTTTTAATTAGATCAAACGTTAACGGTTAGACATAAAACATGTGATAATGCAATTATGATGACCATTTTACCTTAAGATTATTTGTTGCTAAATGCAATATATTATTCACCAACTTTAATTATTATATTATTCACCAACCTTAATTATTGAGCCTATAATGTTTATAATCGGTTTAACTACAACACATTTAGTAATAAACACATTGACATTAATAGATATGTTTAAAATTTAAAAGATAAATTATGTATAAAAACAATATAATTTTTTATAAAAGAAAAAGTTTATAATAATAATATATTAATTATTTTAATTGATATTTTAAAATGATAATAAATGCATTTGGAATGTATTGGAATGTTTTTTTTTTTTTTATAGGATATATATGAAAAAATATTGTATTTAATAATCAAAGATGTAAAAGTAGTTATTATTTTAATGTATATAGGTATTATATTTTAGAATTAGTTATTTTTTATATAACATAGAAATAAATATAATTGTAAGGAATTTGGAGCATCTTAAATTATTTTAATTTATAGTTTTATTTTTTTAATGATGATGATGATTAACGTCTATTAAGACCAATTGGTCTATCGGACTTTAAGAGGGTAAATGATTACTTGTGATTCTTTAGAATTTTACTTGTGATTCTTTATGTATAGCTATAGAACTCGAGATTACCCCAAACTTTAAAGTTTTATCAAAATTCAAAATAATTCAAAATGGATTTCAAACTATATTAATAAAATTTAATTGCAATAAAAAGAAATTTAACTACTTTTGATTTATGTATAGCAATAGAACTCTCAATCATCCCCAAAATTGAAATAGATTATACAATATTAATATTTAAAGTTTAAAGCTTTATCAAAATTCAAAATGGATTTCAAAATATATTAATAAAATTTAATTACAATAAAAAGAAATATGAATAAACTTCCATTACAATAAAAAGAAATTGAACCAATTTTTCATTATGTATAGATAGAACTCTAGATCACCCAAAAAATTGAAATAGATTATACAATATTAATATTTAAACTTTAAAGTTTTATCAAAATTCAAAATAATTCAAAATGGATTTCAAAATATATTAATTATAGGACCTTTAAAAGGATCATGAGTGTCATAAATTCCTATTTATGATTATCCTTCTCGTCTCTATCCCTAACAATAGCTTTTCAATTTCTAATTATTGCCCATTTTCCTTCTTTCCTGGCTTCTTTTACCTTTTGAACTTCCTTCCTTAATTCAACTTGGTCTTCGGGAATGAGGTCTTCATTTATAAATATTCCTGACCCTTTTAAGCTCAGAGATTTACTAAGTATGTTATATTTATGGTCATTACAACTTACTTTGACACAGATCAACCTATCTTTATGATTAATTATTTTTCCTAGCCTCTTTGCTTCTATGATGTAAGTTGTATCAATTTGTGATTTATTTTTTAATTCTTCTTTTACTATTGCTAGTGTATCCTCCTCTTGTTGTTCTTTTATACCAGAAATTATGAGGTTCAAGGCTCTTTTGTTATGCTCATGGTCCAGTTTGATTAGCTTATTCATTTCCTCTTTGATGAGTTTGATATCCAATTTGTTTTCCATATTACCGAGGGTCAAATTGTTGGTTAGTTTTTCTTCTAGCTCTTTAATCCTATCTCTCAAGTTGTAATTTTCTTCAACCCCTCCTTCTTCGGTTGGTTGTTTATGTTTTTCCATTTCTTAAATTCTATCCTTCATTGTCTGCATTTCACTCTTGAACCCTAAGAATCTATCCTCTATTTGAGTTCGAATGATATCTTTAATTTTTTTTATCAATCATTGCCTCTAGCTCTATTTGGAGTTTTATGTCTCTTTCTTCACTCCTTTTTTCTAATGTTTCTAACTCTATTTGGATTTTGGCATCTCTCTCTTCTCTTCTTTTTTCTATTGATTCCATATAATCGTAGAGGATCTCTAGGGTGATTTTGGGGGGCCTCCCCTTGTTAGGCTGAGCTTTTGGAATAGGTGGTGGAGTGCTCATATTGAAAAGAAGAGAAAAAAAAATGTAACAATTAATATTATGGATTGACTTTGTCTCTCAAATCAACTTTTACTTATGAAACTTAAAATAAATAATAAATAAAATAAATTTAAATCTTTTTATGTAAAATTAAAATTGAATCAAAGTAAAAAGTGACTCGCGTCATTTTAGATGTCCAATTGCTCAACCAGTTGAAGAAGCCAAAAATAATTTCCTAAAACCCCAGAGAAGTCTGGCTTGGGTAAAAAAAGGTAAAAATCAAAGAGAAGTCCTGAAAAACCGAGAAATATTATTCCCGTTCAAAACCATAAAAAAATAATATTCTCGTTCAAAGTAGTATTGTATTGTAGTTTAATATTAAAATTTTACTATTATTTTTTATGGATATATTAAAACTATTGTATTTAATGATAAATATGCAAAAGTAGTTATCATTTTCTTAAAATCTTATCTTATAGTTTAAGATAAACAATGTTTATAATTTAAATACTATATAGAACTTATGCATAGCACTTCTTTTATAAATTTCAATCAAAGATACAAAAATAATTATCATTTGAAATGTATTTTTAAAAAATATATATGAAAAATGTTGTATTGAATGATTAAATATGCAAAAGTAGGTTATATATATATATATATATATATGGAATTTGGATCACTTCAAATTATTTCAATTATTTATCAATTATTTATGTAAGTTGATATTTTAAAATGATACTAAATGTATTTGGAATGTATTGAAATGTTTTATATATATATATATATATATATGAAAAAATGGTGTATTCAATGAAAATATGTAAAATCAATTATGGTTTATATATATATTAGAATTACTTCTTTTCTATATAATATAGAAGTAAATATAATTGTAAATAATTTGGAGTAACTCAATTTATAATGTTGTTTTTGAATGTATTGTATTGTGGTTTAATGTTCAAATTTGACTATTATTTTTTATGTGATATATCAAAATTGTCGTATTTAGTGATAAATATGCAAAAATAGTTATCATTTTCTTAAAATCTCATCTTATAGTTTTAATATAAACAATGACTATAATTTAGATACTATCTTCTTTTCTATATAATATAGAAGTAAATATAATTGTAAATAATTTGGAGTAACTCAATTTATAATGTTGTTTTTGAATGTATTGTATTGTGGTTTAATGTTCAAATTTGACTATTATTTTTTATGTGATATATCAAAATTGTCGTATTTAGTGATAAATATGCAAAAGTAGTTATCATTTTCTTAAAATCTCATCTTATAGTTTTAATATAAACAATGACTATAATTTAGATACTATACAACTTATGCATAGCACTCCTTTTAGAAATGTCAATCAAAGATGCAAAAGTAGTTATCATTTCCTCAAATTATTTTAATTTATAGTTTGGTCTTTTTAATGTATTGTATGTTCAAATTTGATTATTGTTTTTTTTTATGTGATATGTCAAAATTGTTGTATTTAGTGACAAATATGCAAAAGTAGTTATCATTTTCTTAAAATTTCATTTTATAATTATAAAATAAACAATGTTTATACTTTAGATACTATAGAACTTATGCATAGCACTTTCTTTAGAAATGTCAATCAAAGACGCAAAATTAGTTATCATTTTCTTAAAATATCATCTTATAGTTCTAAGATAAACTATGTCTATAGTTTAAATACTATAGAACTTATGCATAGCAGTTCTTTTAGAAATGCCAATCAAAGACGTATAAGTAGTTATCATTTGGAATGTTTTTTTAAGAGATTTATATATGAAAAAATGTTGTATTAAATAATCAAAGATGCAAAATTAGTTATCATTTTAATATATATAGTTTTTAGAATTATGTCATTTTCATATAACAAAGGAGAATATAGAACTAAATATGATTGTAAGGAATTTGGCGCAACTCAAGTTATTTCAATTTGTAGTTTTTTTGTTAAATGTATTGTATTGTGGTTTAATGTTTTATTATTTATTTTCATTTATACAATGATCTTTTTACAAAACTCACTTTCATGAAAAGGAACTATTAGAATTGTAGTTTTTTTCATTCGGTGAGATTTGTGTGAAGTTTAAAATTCAAGAGACATGTGCTCTCACCAATGGTGAATACGCCCTTACACATCCCTCGTTGGATGTTAGAATAACAAGGAATAGATCAATGACCTAAAAAAATTATCCCCCTAAAAAAAATATATTAAAAAAAATAAAAAATAATAATAATAATAATAATAATCAATGTTATTATAACATTTAACATAACCAAACATAATATTATTAACCCTATTAACATTTAATATTATTAAACATATTTTATGATTTTTATATTTCAAAAACATTTATAGATGGAAAAGCACCACATAGAATCATTATTTATGAATTGCTATGTATTTACATGTAGAAAATAATGTATCTTGCATAATCTTCAATCCTACCAAAGAAAGGTTAGTATTCTTAGTATTATGTATTCATTTCTATTGTATGAACCTAAATTATTTATAATGTTATTTCATATTCTTAAAATTATTCATTTATTATAATTAATATTTCAATTAAATTATTTGTATTAAATCTTTGGATTATAAAAATACTTTAAGACAATAATAACCCTTTTGTTGTTTTTGAACTAGTAGATATTCAATGGAACGTTAAAGTTGCAGAGAAGGAAATTCAAATATGAAATAGGATGCCACCAAGAAGGAAGTAATTGGAGAAAATGTCATTCAACTTTATCATATGGCTTTGCAGCATAACATAAAATTTTAAAATTGGAGAGAAGGAAATTCAAATATGAAATAGGATGCCACCAAGAAGGAAGTAATTGGAGAAAATGTCATTCAACTTTATCATATGGCTTTGCAACATAACATAAACAAAATTTTAGTCATTTTCCAGTTGATCTCATCCTTATACCATGAACTACTGAACAAACATAAAATGGAAGAAGAAACAACAAATTTTATTAATATAGTCCACATATCACAACTTATAAGATTGTATGTCTTATTACTTATTGTAAATGTTTCGTACATTCGGATTACTTTATAAAAATACTATTTCCATATTTTTGTTTTAATATTTTGTTTAAGAATTGGAATATTTTATACAATATCCATATTATTTTCTATATAGTTTTAATACAAACATATAAAATGAAGTTGTAACCTATTTATATCATTTAAGGAAAATTATATTAATCTTTTCATATACATATAGAATAAAAAAAATACCCATTTCAAATTATATAAATTTTATATTAATGAATAATGCACTTTTACATTTCAACTACAATGAATCTACACTTTAATGTATTCCAAAATCAACGAAACACAATGGAACATAACCCTCCATGAAATTTGAAATGAAACATACATATTAATTAACATAGCAATTTAACATGCTTTAATGAACATCGCAGTGTCACATGAAATTTCATGAATGTTGTAGTGTGACATAGTTGTTAACACTACAAGATGAATGTTGCAATGTGACAAAATCCTTTGTGAATGTCACAATATGACATCACATTCCATTAACATCAGAATGTTGCAAAATCATATATGAACATCACAATGTGACATCGCATTTAATGAATGTCACAACATGACATAGTCATTAATGTGGCAATATGAATGTGGTAAACTGAAATAACCTTAAAGGAACGTTGTAATACAACATAACCCTCGATGAAGGCCACAATGTGTAATCACATTTTGTTAACATCAGAATACAACAAAACCCTTCATTTTACATACGTCAGTGAATATGAATGATACAATTTTACATGATTATTGAGGAATGTCACAACCAAACAAAAACAAAACAATGCCACAACCCAACAAAAACATTCATGAACATTGTAATGTGACAAAAACATTAATAAATGTGAGAATGTAATATCAATTTGATGAACATCACAATGCTGCAAAAAAAAGATCACAATGTAACATGACATTTCATGAATGTCGCAATATCACATATTCATTAGCACAACAACATAAATGTAACAATATGAAATAACCATTAAGGAATGTCAAAAACCAATATAACACTCCTTAAATGTCACAATGGGACAATCATTTATGAATGTCACAATGTCACATCACATTTCATTAATGTCACAACGTGACAAAATTTTAATGAACAATAACCATTTCAAATTCTATAAATTATATATTAATGAATAATGCACTTTTACATTTCAACTACAAGAATATACACTTTAATGAATTCCAAAAGAATCAAAACAAAATGGAACATAACCCTTCATGAACTTTGCAATGCAACATAAATATTAACGAACATAGCAATTTAACATACCTTAATGAACATCACAATGTCACATGAAATTTAATGAACGTCGCAGTTTGACATAGTTTTTAACGTTGTAAGATGAATGTTGCAATGTGACTAAATCCTTGATTAATTCCACAATGTGACAAAATCCTTTATGAATGTCACAATCTGACATCACATTTCATTAACATCATAATGTGACAAAACCATGTATGAACATTGCAATGTGACATGAGATTTAATGAATGTCGCAATGTGACAAGATGAATGTTGTAAGATGAAATAACCTTAAAGGAAAACCACAATACAAAATAACTATTGATGAATGTCACAATGTGAAATCACATTTCATTAATGTCGGAATACGACAAAACCCTTCATTTTACATAATTCAGTGAAGATGAAAGTTACAATTTTACATAACTATTGAGGAATGTGGGTTATGGCCAACTAACCCAACAAAAACCTTCATGAACGTTGTAATGTGATAAATCCCTTAATAAATGTGAGATTGTAACATAACATTTGATGAATGTCACAACGCTACAAAAAATGAACATCACAATGTAACACAACATTTCAAGAGTGTCACAATGTCACATAGTTTTTCATAGAAACAAGAATATAGCAATCTGAAATAACCATTAAGGATGTCACAAAACAACATAACCCTCCATAAATGTCACAATGGGACAAAATACTTTATGAATGTCACGATGTCACATCACATTTCATTAATGTCACAAGGTGAAAAAACTTTAATGAGCATCACAATGTGACATGAAATTTGATGATCATTGTAATTTGACATAGTCGTTAATGTCATAAGATTAATGTCGCAATGTAACAAAAAACAAATTGAATGTCACAATGTGGAATCACATTCCATCAACACCACAATGTGACATATGTTGATTAATTAGGTTGGTTGTCATTGATGTCAACCCTTGAAGAAAGTCTGGAAGCGCATTTCGGTAGCACAAAGGTTTGGGTAATGGACCAAAGTTTGTTTGATATTTAATGATATGTGTTTTGATGTATATGTAGGTAAGACTATTCTATATGGATAGTGCATGTCATGTCATTTCCGTTGGTATGTGGAATGTCACATAACTCCTCACGGTTTGAGATTTATGGCCTTATGAAGTTGAAGGACCCTCATATGATTGGCTTGAAACCCCAAAAGGTCAAAGAAGTCAAAGTGCTTGCAAAGAAGAAATTATTTAAATAATAAAGTGAAGTAACAAAGTCAAAGATGATTATTTAAATAATAAAGTGAAGTGACAAACTCAAAGAGGATTATTTAAATAATAAAGTGAAGTGATAAAATCAAAGAGGATTATTTAAATAATAAAGTGAAGTGACAAAGTCAAGGAGGATTATTTAAATAATAAAGTAAATGGAGAACTTTATAATTATGGAAAGTGGTTATAAGAAGGCTAACCCTAAAATGAGGAAAATGGGTTAAGTGGTCAAGTGGCTATTGGATACATGGACAAGTGGAAATTTGGGCAAAGTTGGACATAGGTGACTATGGGGACAAAGTGGCTATGTGGACAAAGTGGCCTAGAAGATGCTTCTAAGGAAGTTACTTGGAGATTATAAATAAGAGGCAAGGCTCTCTCATTTTAATCACACTTGAGCATATTGAATATCTACAGGTGAGTGAGGTAACCAAAGGATATCTAAGCTGAATTTCAGAGGGAAGGTGAAGTAAAGAAGGCTGAAATTCAAGGGAGGATAAATTCTTTTGATGATGCTTTCTAAGGTATGTTATTTACAGGTCATCTCACCATTTTCGCAATAACGTTTTTTTCTAAAATGATTCAAACCATGAAAATGGGAGGACAATGAGGAAACATATCCAAGTAGTTGTGATATGAATTTCGTCTTTTGGGTCATTGTATTTTTGGAGTTACACTCCGTGGAAATAGGGTTTGTGGATAGTCCTGAAACTAGTCTAAAACAAGTGTTTCAGGTAAAAACGTCATAAATTCTTCATAACAGATCCAAATTCAGTAAGACCAAATGTGTTGGTTAGAGTACATTCTGTATTATTCTGTGTAAAACTTTTAGATCCATACAACAAATATTCTGTGTGGGGCACGCTCTACAATTTCGATCTCTAAAATAAGCCAGAATTCAACAAGGTATGTCATTTTTGCTATAACTTATTTTCTAAGAGGTTCCAAGTAGTTACACCTTGAGGAATTGCATAAAACACACTGAAGAAAATTGTGTACTATTTTCAGATCTTTATTCATTACATGTACATAGTTATGGTTATTTCAATTTATCGCTATTGATTAATCCAAAACTAGTCATGTGAGACTAAAGTAAAGTTTGATGAAAATGCTAGTCTCTTGTTGTTAAATTTAAGGAAGGTTGGTGCATGGTTGATGCACTTGTTTATGGTACAATTTGATTATAGGTTTTTTGGTACAGGTTGGTGCATGGTTGATACACTTTTTTATGGTATAGGTTGAGGTATAAGTTGATGCATGGTTCAGATTATTGGTACAGGTTGCTTGGTGCAGGTTTATTGGTACATGTTTACAGTAGTATATCTCACAGTGATAGTGTGACAGTGGTTCCATCATTTTACTTATATTTCAGGGTGTTTGGACGGGGAAATAAAAGGTGGTTTTAGCCACCTTCTGGTTGTAGTCGAAGAACATAGGGGATTGTAGCCTCCTTCTGGTTGTAGCCAGAGAATTGGGGAGTTGGAGCTTCCCTCAGGTTGTAGCATGAGAAAATAGGGGGTTGGAGCCTCCTTCCAGTTGCAGTTGGAAAATAAAGGAAGTTGGTGCTTCCAATGAATGTAATTCTTCAAGACATATAAGAAAAAACATTATGTGTTTTTCTCCCGCTTTGGGTTTCCACGCAAAAACATTGGTTTACTGTGTATGTGTATGATTGTTTATTTGTTCATTGTTTATTTACTCTACAAATATCGGATGATAATGATACATTGATATAACACTTGCATTATATGGTTAAAAAGGATTAGATTTCTCTATTACTGATTCACCCCCCCCCCTCTCAATAATCCAACAATTGGTATCAGAGCAGGTTCCTTCAGAAATCAGTTTAACCACTGAAAGGTAGATCATGGAGAGAAACAAAATGTATAAAAATGGAATACCATAGTTTGATAGAAAAAATTATGCATTTTGGAGCATAAGGATGAAGACATATATGCAGGCACGGGGATTTGAAATTTGGCAATCAATTGTAGATGGATACACAGGACCAGTAGTTTCACCGACAAATGACGAAGCAGTGAAACTCGGTCATAATAATTCCAAAGCCACAAATGCACTTTTGAATTCACCAAAGTTGCACATTGTAAATTCACTAAAGAGATTTGGGACAAACTTCGAAATATTTATGAAGGAGATTCAAAAGTCAAAGCAACAAAGCTTCAAACTTACAAAGGTCAGTTCGAACAACTAAAGATGAAGGAACATGAGAATATTGCAACTTAATTTTTACGAGCCGATGAAACAATAAATGCAATCTTGGGATTGAGAGAAGAAATCAAAGAATCTGTAATTGTTCAAAAGGTACTAAGATCTCTTCCTATGAGATTTGACCCTAAGATATCAGCACTAGAAGAAAGAGAAGATCTAAACTCAATAAGAATGGATGAACTACATGGAATCTTCACAGCATATGAAATGAGAACTAAACAGGAAAATCTAGATAAAAAAGAAGCAGCCTTCAAAGCATCCAGAAGGTCAAAGCAAAAGGGAAAGAAAAAATAAAAAGAACATAGCAACAACAGTGACATCTCGGAAGATGATGAAGAAGCAGCCAACTTTGTCAAAAGATTGACCAAGGGAACCAACGACAGGTATAGAGGTAAGCTTCCTTTGATTTGTTTTAATTGTGTGTGTATTGGTCATTTTTCTAACAAATGTCCTCATAAGAAAAAGAAAAATGATGAAGGTTACTCAAATGAACAAACATATAAAGGAAAAAGAACCACAAAGAAAGTTTTCAAGAAAAGCTTATGCACCAAAGAAGACATCTCATCATCAGATGAAGATGAAGTCAACGTCAATGAGACAGGAAGAGTTTTATTCATGGTAGTAGAAGAATATGATAAATGAGACTCCGAAGAAGAAAATGAAGAGGAAGAAGTTGACTACCGAGAAGAATTGTTGTGTGCCATAGAAGTTATCAGAAGAGAAAAGAAGAAAAACGAGAAACTACAAGCGAAACTAGACAAGAAAGAAGACACTCAGGAACTAGAAAAAATGCTCACAAATTTGAAGGTTCAAATTGAAGAAGCACTCAAAGAACAACTAGAAGGAAGATACATGATCATTGGAAATTTGGAAACAGAAATTGTCACATTAAGAAAGGATATTCAAAAAAAAAATATGCAGAACAACTCAAAAGTTTTGAATGACATTATCAGTAGTCAAAAACCTCATCATGATAAGTCCGAACTTGGATACAATCAGATAGAAAATGGATCAAGCTCCAAAACAACAGAAAAATAAACATATCCAAAAATCTATGCAAAAACAATCAAAGGGGATAGAAAGGTCTACAAAGAAAATTACAGGGACACTCCTCCACCGAGAATATTCATATTTCAAAATCAACAACCGACAGAAACAGATAGGCCTTAGAAAGAAGAAGGATTCATAAGAGTGCCTCGTTTCATAAGATCTTCAACTCCCAGGTATCAAACTATATTTTTTTGTTTATGTTATGCATGTAATAATTTTGGACATAACGTTGTGAATTCCGGAGCTAACAACAGGAACATAAAAAACTTTGAAAGTCATACAAAAAGACCTAGTGAAACACAGAGAAGAAGTTACAATAGGTTTGAATATTTGAGCACTGAAGTGGAATGCTACAAATGTAACAACTTTGGACACATGGCCAAAGATTGCAGAATGACAGTCCCTCCTACAGAACCACAACAGAACAACAACGGTCACAGACAGGAACCTCAGAAAAGGAAATGGATAAGAAAGAAGAATCAATATAGCAATGAAGAATGCACACTCGCTCTATAAGCTAAGAAGAAGAAACTTGGTTGGTATGTTGACAGTGGTTGTTCAAAACACATGATAGCTGGTAGAGACAGGTTTCTTACATTAAGAAAGGAAATATATGGATTAGTCTCCTTCGGAAATGATGATTCAACTAAAATCATTAGAAAAGGCACAATCAGAATTGGGAACAAGAATACCAAGGCAAAAAAATTTCTACTACTAGAAGATATGAAAAATAATCTTCTAAGTGTGAGTCAAATGTGTGACCAAGGTCGTAAAGTTACTTTCGATTCACAAAAATGTGAGATAATAAAATAAGGTTCAGGAAAATTGATTGCAACAACTGCGAGAACTTCAAGCAACATATATGTATTAAGTGAAATTGGAAATGAAAAGTGTTGCCTAGGAAAAGAAGATGAAAGTTGGCTATGGCACAAAATAATGGGTCACATACATTTTGATAACCTTGTCAAATTCAACAAAAGGGAAGCAGTTAGAGAAATGCCCCAGATCACGAAACCAACCAACACTTTATGCAAGCATTGTCAACAAGGAAAGCAACCAATGACCAGGTTTAAATCAAAATAATATTCAATGACAAGACCACTAGAAATTGTGCATACTGATGTATTTGGACCAACTACAACAAAGGATTTAAAGGTGAGAAATATTTTATGTTATTAGTTAACGATTATACAAGAATGACTGCAGTTTGATTTCTTATGAATAAGTCAGAAGCTTTTGAAAACTTCAAGGTCTACAAGGAAATGGTTGAAAATGAAATGGATTCAAAAATCAAATTCTTGAGATCTGATAATGGAGGAGAGTTCACTTCAAAGGAATTTATGTACTACTACAGCAGGCATGGAATAAAAAATAAATTATTTGTTTCTACGACACCTCAACAAAATGGAATTGTTGAAAGAAATAACAAGACAATACAGGAAATGGATCGAACAATTCTAATGGATTCCAAATTGACAGATATCTTTTGGACACATGAAGTACATACAATAGTTCACATTCAAAATAGATTAATGCTCATAAAAAACACTGATAAAACTCCCTACGAGCTATGGAAAGGAAGACCGACAAATGTGAAGCACTTCAGAGTTTTTGGAAGCAAATGCTACATCAAAAGAGAAGATGGCAGAATGGGAAAGTTTGACTCTCGTGTGGACAAAGGAGTACTTTTTGGTTACTCAATTACAAGGAAAGCATACAAGTGTTACAACCTGAGATTGAACAAAGCTATGGAAAGCATCAACGTAACAATTGATGAAACAGGTAGACAAGAATTAAAGGAAGAAGAAAATGAATCAATGGAACAACTTTATGAAGAAGAAGCAGAAGATGAAAAAGAAGTAGAAGGGGAAGATGACGAGGATCCGATAGAATCAGAAGATGAAAAAGAAGTAGAAGGGGAATATTAAGAGGATCTGACAGAAGCAGAAGAGTAAGTTCAGCAAGTGCCTCCGAAGACACCTAGTAGACGAGTACAGAAGAATAATCCTTCAGATCAAATTATTGGAAACAAATATGCAGGAGATGAGACTAGAAGAAGAATCCATTCACCAAAAAAAATGCACCTAGCATTCTCATATACGATTGAACCAAATTTTTTTGAAGAGGCCAACAAGGATGAATTTTGGAATAAGGTCATGGATGAAAAATTGGATCAAATAGAGAAAAATGACACTTGGAATTGGTTCCAAGACCAAAGGATAAGAATGTGATCGACACAAACTGGGTATACAAGAATAAATTGAATGAAGATGGACAGGTTACAAGGAAAAAAGATAGATCGGTATGTAAAGGATATGCACAGGTTGAAGGAATAGAATTTGAAGAGAAATTTTCCCTAGTTGCCAGAATGGACGCAATCTGATTGCTTTTAGCTTATGCATGCTCCAAAAATATTAAAGTGTATCAGATGGACGTAAAATCAACTTTTATGAATGGGGAACTTGAAGAAGAAGTCTACATTGAACAACTAGAAGGATTTCAGTTTTCAGAGAACACAGATTATGTGTGTAAATTAAAGAATGTCTTGTATGGTCTAAAATAGGCTCCTAGAGCATCATACTCTAGACTCGATAAATATCTACAGTAGACAGGGTTCAGAAAAGGAAGTGCAGACATCAACCTTTACATTAAGATACATCAAAGCAACCAAGGAATTTTTATTTCTCAAACCAATTATATGAGATAAATGCTAAAGAGGTTCAAAATGGAAGATTGCAAACCAATTATCACTCCCATGCAAACCAGTTGCAAGTTGAGAAAAGATGATGATTCAAAGTCTATAGATCAGAGGCAATATAGGTCAATGATTGGTATCCTACTATATGTGACAACATCCAGACGATATGTAATGCAAGCAGTTGGATAGGTGGCATGATTTCAAGAAGCACCAAAGGAATCACATGTATTAGCAGTGAAGAGGATTTTCAGATATCTCAAAGGAACAGAAGAGTTTAGATTATGGTATCCAAAAGGAAAGGATCTATCACTTATTGCCTACATAGATGCAAAATGGGTAGGTTGCATTGATGACCGACGAAGCACCAGTGGAGCAGCGTTCTACTTGGGTGATTTTTTAGTATCATGGCTAAGCAAGAAACAATCATCAATATCTTTATCTACAGTCGAGACAGAGTATATTGCAACAATAACATGTTGTACACAGGTTCTATGGATGAAAAAAAATTTGACAGATATACAGTTTGAGTATGATGAACCGATTCCAATATATTGTGATATACAAGCGCCATCAGTATCTCAAAGAAATCGGTGATGCACTCCAAGACGAAGCACACTCCAATCAAGTATCATTTTCTACGGGAACAGATTGCAGAAAAGAACATCATGTTGGGTATGTGTTATATTCTTTGCACGAGTAGGAGTGTTTGAGCGTCTGCGTCGGACGTGCAGGGGGGTTAGAGGGGCAGCCGCTAGGCCCCCCCTCGGGGGGTGTAGGGGGGCACCTCCCTCGAATTATTTTTTTCGGGACGACATATTTTCGGGACCACATGATATTTAGGTGGTTTTTTCGGCACATGGTTTTTTGCCGATGGTTTTCTATTTCCGGTTAAGGAATTAGGGTTTTGGACTAATCCAGGTCATTGGGTTAGGGTTTTG
>ML791557.1:315710-343721 GCA_009831015.1 Picea engelmannii | reverse complement strand
TGAGGTAACCAAAGGATATCTAAGTCGAATTTCAAAGGGAAGGTGAAGTAAAGAAGGCCAAAATTCAAGGGAGGATAAATTATTTTGATGATGCTTTCTAAGGTATGTTATTTACAGGTCATCTCATCATTTTCACAATAATTTTTTTTATAGAATGATTCAGACCGTGAAATTGGGAGGCCATTGAGGAAACATATCCAAGTATCTTTGGTACAAATTTCAACTTGTGGGTCGTTATATTTTTGGAGTTACACTCTGTGGAAAATAGGGTTTGTGGCTATTCCTGAAACTAGTCTAAAACATGTGTTTCGGGTAAAAACGTCATAACTTCTTCATAACAGATCCAAATTAAGTAAGACCAAATCTTTTGGTTAGAGTACAGTCTCTAGTATTCTGTGTAAAATTTCCAGATCCATACAACACATATTCCGTGCAGGGAACGCTCTACAAGTTCTCTCTCTAGAATAAGACAAAATTCAACAAGGTATGTCATTTTTGCTATAACTCCTTTTATGAGAGGTTACAAGTAGTGAGACCTAGAGGAATTGTATAAAACACATTGAAGAACATTGTGTACTATTTTCAGATATTTATTCATTATAGGTACATAGTTATGATTATTTCAAGTTAGAGTTGTTGACTAATCCAAAACTAGTCATGTGAGACTAAAGTAAAGTTTGATGAAAATGTTAGTCTCTTGTTGTTAAAGTTAAGGAAGGTTGGTATATGGTTGATGTACTTGTTTATGGTACAAGCTGATTATAGGTTTTTTGGTACAGGTTGGTGCATGGTTGATGCACGTGTTTATGGTACAGGTTGATTACAGGTTGAGGTAAAGGTTGATGCATGGTTGATGCATGGTTTAGGTTATTGGTACAGGTTGTTTGGTGGAGGTTTACAATAGTATATCTCACAATGATAGTGTGACAGTGGTTCCATCATTCTACTTATACGTCAGGGTGATTGGATGGGGCAAGGACAAGTGGTTGTAGCCACCTTCCGGTTGTAGCCGGAGAACATAGGGGGTTGTATCCTCCTTTTGGTTGTAGCCAAAGAATTGGGGAGTTGGAGCTTCCCTCAGGTTGTAGCCTGAGAAATTAGGGGGTTGGAGCCTCCTTCCAATTGCAGCTGGAAAACAAAGGAAGTTAGTGCTTCCAATGAATGTAATTCTTCGAGACATATAAGAAAAAGCATTATGTGGTTTTCTCCCGCTTTGGGTTTCCATGTAAAAACACTGGTGTACTGTGGAAATTCAATCTCCAGATGGTTCGATGGTCTATTATTTCAAGGACAAAGTTGTCAAAGTTGTTCATCAATTCAATGGGTTTTTTTTCAAGAACAGGTGGGTTGTCTTATTCATGAGATGTTGGAAGTAAAGAGGTAAGATCCTAGGGCCAAACAACCTCAGTATGGAATTTTACCTGGGTTTTTACGACTTAATAAAGAGAAACTTACTCAGGGTGGTATGGGAGTCTCAAAGGACATGGGAAATATTAGGCTCCTTCAATTCTACTTTTACCACTCTAATTCCAAAAAAACAAGATGGTAAGTATTTCGGTGATTTTCACCCTATTTCTTGTTGTAACATCATTTAAAAAATAGTATCCAAAATCCTTGAAAGCAGGCTCAAGCCTATTCTTGGCGACATAATCACACAAGACCAGTTTGTATCTTGCAAAAAAGGAAAATTCATGATGTCGTGGCCATCACCCAAGAAGTTATGCACTTAGTTCATATCCATAAGCAAGCTACTTAAACTCGACCTATTTCAAGCTTATGACAAGTTTATGTGTCCCTTCTTGTGTCTCGTTCTTCTCCACATGGGCATGGATATTTCAGTGATCAATTGGATTTTGGGGTGTGTTCAGAATGCATCCTTCATGTTTCTTATCAATGGTTCTCCCTCTAATTCCTTCAGAGCCTCTAGGGGGATTTGACAGGGTTTCCCCCTTGATCCCTTTCTAATCCTCATTGTTGTTGAAGCATTGAGTAGGCTGATTGAAGATGATAGAAATAAAGGAATACTAGAAGGGGTAAAGGTGGCTAGCCAAGAATATATAACACACCTATTGTTTGTTGACTATGGCTATGAATGTTGAATATATCCTTAAATGACATGATTTCTATGTAACAAGTCCTCAAATTTTCTATCACGAAAATAGTATGGTTATTAATGTGGAGAAAACTATTCTCCTACTTAATGAATTTATTACTCAAAATACAAAACAAATAAGTCTTCTCCACCCTTATGCATCCAAATATTTTCATTTGGGCCTTAAATACCTTGGGTTTATCCTAAAACCCAATAGCTATAGATATGCTAATTGGACTTGGATGTGCAAAAGAATGAGGACATAATCACTCTCTAGGTGAACAAATTATTGTTCTGAGGAAGAAGACTCACCTTGGTAAAATATTTACTTGAAGGTATTCTTGTTTACTGGAGTTCTATTGCAGTCATTCTAAAAGGAATTCTTTCTCGAATATTGAATCTAAACTTCAGATTCTTGTGGGTTAGATCATGATCCTCTAGAGGTATCCCCTTGGTGTTATGGTCTAAGTTGGTGCCTCCAAAAAACCTAGGTGGATGGGGTTTGAAAAACGTATTTCTTTTCTCTCATTCTCTTGTTGCTCATAGCCTTTGTAGGTTGGCACACAATAATGGGTTGTGGGTAAGAGTTATGAAATAAAAATACTTGCAGGGTTTGTCTATTGATGACAGGTTCAGTCTCCCTTAGAAATCCTCTAATGGCTCCATAATATGGAAGACACTGATTCGAGCCTTTCCTTTGGTTGGTTAGTGGACCACCTAGAGGATTGGGAATGGAAGAAATGTTAGAATAGGGGAAGACCCATGGTTGGGCTCAAAAAAAATGAATATTCCTTATTGTCATATCTAGTGCTTAAACTCCGTGAGAACAAAATTTTCTCTTAGAAGATGCTAGATCCCAATCCCCTCAATCACGAGGTAGAATTGGTTGGAAATATGTTGATGTTTTGGGATAATATGGTCATGAGGTAATTGAATGGTCTAAATACATCGATTCGTTGGTTTTAAAATTCATCAGACTCAATGAAGAAGATGGTGAATCCCTATTATAGACTAGGAAACTTGGAATTGGGGAGTATACGGCTAAGCTTGGGTACCAATCTATTTTAGAATCCAACTTTTCATAAATAAACAAATGGTGGTGAAGCTCCATATGGAAGCTTAAGGCCCCTCTTAAAAGCAGGATCATGCTATGGTTGGTCATTAGCAATAAACTATTAACGTGGGACAATTGTATTAAACGAGGGTGGAGTGGCCCAAGTATATGTCTTATGTGTAAGGATAGCACATAAACTGTCTCTCATATTTTCATATCTTCTCAATTCACTAAGTAGGTATTAAACCTAATTAAGGCCGAGATTGGTTTTTCAAATTTATGGAACACTACTCCAATTGATAAATGCCTCAAGAAATGGCTATCGCACAAGGTGGTTTGTATCTATGAAGGTATGCCTTGTATTCTTGTTAATATCATATGGTGGATCCATAATGAAGTGAATTTAAACTTGAATTTAAACAGGCCTAGTCATAAAAATATCAAGTGAATTTAAACTTGATTCTAAAGGGAAGAAGCCTAGAATTCCTACCATGCATGAATTAATCCTAGAAATCCCATGGGGATTTTTTGATGGCACCTCACAAGGGAATCCTCTATATTACGGGGTTGGTGTGATCCTTTTCTTCTCATTAAATTAACACCAGATACTTGCATGGTATAGGTTCTAACACCAAAGCGGAGTTCATTGCATTATGGATGATGCTTGAATTTGCAAGGAAAAAAGGAATAACACAACTCTAGATCCTAGGTGACTCGAAGCTAGTGGTAGAATTGGTGAATGGAAATGTTTTTGTACTTGAAATTTGTTTGAAAGTTATATTGCATGACATTCGACATGCTCTTGATTCCTTGGTGTGGCACTCTTGTCACCATATACTTCGGGAGTTAAATGAGAGAGCACACGCTCTCTCTAAGGAGGCCTTGGCCCTTCCTACTAGTGCATGTGGAATATATGAACATTATGATGGAGAGGAGCTCGTCTACATGTGTAACGACCCCTTCGTTACGACTACAAGCAAAGAAGAATTTTTTTTTTTAGGGAAAGAAGGCGACGATGACAACAGTTTACCTCACCGCTGACGACGAATGTAAGAATGCAATCCAGGCAACAGGAAACTATGAAACAAGAATAAACTATCACCCGCCTGACACAATAGGACCACACCTACAATCCAAGGGACAACATCCCCCTCCCGACACAACGACCTTAATGAACAAAGACTAGAACCTCAAGGCGCGCGAACCAAATGCCTGAAGGTGTTCAACCCATGTGCAAAAGCAAACTTACAACGCTCGACGACACTCACATGGAAGGCACGGAATCTGGCCAAGTTATCATTCTTCGTTATCCAAATAGGGTGCGCCATGATCCCCTCATCAGGAATCATGTCGTCCCCAGGTGATAGACAGGTCAATAACCTTGGCACAACACATCCTATCTGGACCAAGGACTCTAGAAAATTCCGATGTGCTAGGATTCAAATACTAACAGGGAGACTATACCCACACCCCACACAAAAGGTCAACGAGACACAAGAGGACAACTACCAAGGAAGTCACGGATTCATCAACCACCCAACCCATTCATCAAGTCTAAACTAGTCAACAGTTACAAATTGTTTTTGACATTGAGTATCCATCGAAATTTAGCAAGTCTAAATTATAATTTAGTCTTTAACTTATCAACTGATTAACAATTAATACAATCCAATCGACCATTCTACTTTACACCATCGCCATTACTTTCAATCTAAATAACATCACCTTCGAATCAATTGACAATTCTACAATACAATCAAACATTAATTTCAATCGAAATAACCTCAATTACGAATCAGTTCGGAAATGTTGCATTATGATTTAATCATTAACTACAATTTAATTTAGAAAGATTAATATATACTTTGGTCAATACTCCTAAACTTATTTAACCATTAATCACCATCTAAAAGGGTAATTCTAAGTAATCCCTGAAATTACCATCTAACTATCAAATGAAAATATATAACTACATTAACCACATCAATGTAAAATGATACAATATCACACTTGTAATCAATTAAATTACACATGTCGTCTATCTAAGATATCTGTACCAAAAATAACTAGATGTCTATAACATTAAGAAGGGAACTATTGACTGTTAACATCGCTCTAGCAATTGACATCGTTGTGGCAATTAATATTAAGAAGGAAATTGTTGTCCTTTGACATTGTTGTAGAAATTAGCCTGGCAATTAACATGGCAGTTACATAGCAATTGATCTAACCAATAACATGGTTGTAGCAATTAATGTTTGGCAGTGAGAAGGTTGGGTACACTCAAATTGAAGGAGAATAAGAAGACAATACAAACTGCAAAAGGATCAACTCGTGGTCATTCAACAATCAATGCAGTCAACAGCGAACTCAGTCAATTTTTTTTTTGGGCAAATCCGTGGTTATTTACATCAAACTCAGTCACATTTAATAGGCAAAATGTGGGCATTTAAACAGCAATCTCAGTCTCATTTTAAAATCAAAATCGTGGGCATTTAAACAACAATCTCAGTCTCATTTTAAAAGAAAAATCGTGGGCATTTAAACAACAATCTCAGTCTCATTTTAAAAGAAAAATCGTGGGCATTTAAACAACAATCTCAGTCTCATTTAAAAAGCAAAATCATGGGTAGTTAAACAACAATCTCGATCTTATTTTAAAAGAAAAATCGTGGGCATTTAAACAACAATATCAGTGAACTTTTAAAAGAAAAAATGGGGGCATTTCAACAACAATCTCTGTCAACTTTTAAAAGAAAAAATGTGGGCATTCAACGACAATCTATGTCAACTTTTAAAAGCAAAAACATGGGCATTTCAACAACAATCTCTGTCAACTTTTAAAAGAAAAAACATGGGCATTCAACGACAATCTCAGACACGTTTTAAATGGAAAAATTGTGGTTCCCTTTTTCATTTCCCGGATGTCAAATGCAAACGCATACAGGAATGACCAAAATGCCCTTCCCTTACTAGGATACCAATTATAAAAACACAGACATGGAATCAAATCATTTTTCCGTTGTCATAATACCAATACAACACAGACAGGAATAACAAATAAAAACATTTTTCCATTCCGGGATACCAATACAAAAATGCATACATGAAATCAATTTGTTTTTCCATTGCCAGAATACCAAAAATAAAAATGCAGACAACAGTAAGAGAAACGCAAGGATCCAATGGGAAAAGTCATTGAAATGATCGCAGGGATTCTATTAGTCAAGGCGCAGAGAAAAACCAACAAGGACGCAAAATAATCCATACGCAGAGGTCTTTGCTAGATGGCGCAAGTCAAACAATCAGCCAAGGACAATAATGGAGGTAGATGGATGACAGGAACGTCCTTCGCTCATCATCCATGCACAGAAAAGCAGGGCATTGAGATCCATAGGTCTATTAACGCCGAAGCGACGACCATAGATCAGGCTCCTAGCCGACTGCTTAGGCAAGGACTGATGAGATAGAGACGAGAGACAAAAATGACCACAATCTTCACAAATCAATACACCACAAGGCGGTCAAGACATGCCAGGAATCGAAGGCCATGGGATTCAATCAATCATCGAGCTATAGGCTATGGAAAAATTCAGTCATCAACTAGAACACTAAGACAAACAATTTACTTACCCAATTAAACATGCAGATCCAAAGCATAAATCCTACAACAATCTACCATGAAAAAATCAAGAAAGTGTATCGTTGCCTGATCACCCACTCTGAGTTGATGTCTCGTGCGCTCTGTGCAATTCCCACTTGCCGACCGACGAGACTTCATCGGTACCTCTCATCCAATGCTAAGGGTACTCTTCTTCCCCCTTAGCCCCCCGAGCCGCAAAGGGGCCACACACACTAACCAAGAATCAGCTAGATCCCAACTCACCTCGCAAATCCAAGATACCACTCATCACCGAGTTGGGTATCCCAACTCCCACAAGCTAAGTCAATCAAGTATAGATTTTTTGCAGCGTAACGTTATGCAAAACAGAAGAGTTCCATCATCATTTTCCTCCCTCCATTATATAGAGTTTCGAAGTCCCTTACTTTCCCAAATTCCCATTTAAATTAATTTTTAATAAATTAATTCCTAAAAATCCTCCCCGTACAAGTGTCACCCATCCCCTTCATTCCTCCATAAATTAATTTCTTTAATTAATTAATTACCCCTATTTCCCTCACCCACCTAGAGTCACTCCTATAATCACTCCTAGGTGTCCCCAAATTCCCTTACAGGTTTTAATGACTTTCCTCATTATTAATTTTCTAGTTCAATTTAAATTAGAAAGTTCTTAAATGGTAGATACCTTACTAAGTTGGACTAATTGCTTTTTCCTAGTGTTTCCCCTTTCTTTTAAGGTTTCTGTTTTTCCTAGTTTCCTAATTATTTTAGATTTCCCCTTTTTCCCTTTTTAATTAAACTCAAAAAGGCATGTGCAAAAACTTACCCTTCTTCCCCCTTTTTTAATGAATTAAATTTTTAATTAGCATAATAGTAAAACAATCATTCCCCTTTTTAAGTTTTTATCCCAAAAGATTTTTATAAAACACTTTAATTGCTTACCCCCTTCTTGTCACAAGGTTAATGAAGATTATCTTTATTATTATTATTTTATTTTATTTTATATGTTTATTTTTATTATTATTTTTTTTATTTTTTTATATAAAAAGGTAAAATTTTACCACCAGCAAAGATTAGACCTAGACCTTAATTTTCGTGTTGGGCGACAATTTATTAGGGAAATTGTTTTAAAAATTTCTTATCACGTTATTCGTCCTAAGGTCATCTAGGTTCATTAATTTATCATTAACAACGCGACGTGCCCTTCAGGACGCACTAGGTGCTCCAAGGGTGCCACTCACCTCATCTATTTCCCTTGCCTGATGTGCCCTTTAGGACCCACTACGTGCTCCACGGGTGCCACTCGCCTCTTTCCATTTTTCTTGCGCGACGTGCCCTTCAAGACGCACCACGTGCTCCAAGGGTGCCACTCGCCTCTTGACTGACTTGGTAGACATCAAAAACCCCTAGAGTCAATACTCCACCAGGTGAACTTGTGGGAGACTAAGGGCCTCTAAGGAATAAGGCCCCCGCCTTATTGCGCGCCCCTTAGAATCATCGTGAGTGACTATCATAGTCTGCCCTCACGGCATCGTGGGTCCTCTCAAACTAGGTAAACATTAACCTACAGTTCGAGCCATGGCGGGAGTGCTAGTAGGTTGTGGTAGGGTTGTTGTCCACACCTTTCCCTCAACATCTCTGGTAGTCATGCATGACCCCTCTACTCCACATGTGAGTCTGGTCGGCAAGCTATCGTCATCCTGCATCATCAATGAATCATGTTAGAAATATATCCATAATCATATCGTCTAATCAAATGTATTAATATCACATATAAAACAATCAAACCCCAATAGTTCACTCCCTGACTCGATCTAGAGTCCAAGGAGTTCCATCGATGCCTCTACACCCTTGAGGTCCGAAATCCTGCGCACTCAGTAAAACCGAGTCAATAGCACATGTCTATGTCAATGCAGCAAAACAACATGACATCAACCCATAACGCCTCATAATCAAAATCAATGTTTTAATAGCATAATAATCCGGATCACTTGCGAGCAAGTGTCCTCAAAGAATAAGTTCACTCAGTGCACAAGAGCGGGATGTTACAACATGGAGTTTCAACCACAATATTTAGGTCTAAAACAAAGGACGAAATATGAAACATTCACACTACCATTCATTCTAGATCTGTAATGTTGATTATTAAGCCAGAATTTTGAAATATTGACATAGAATAAGAGCCCTTTGGTTTTTCAAGGCACTTTTATTTGAAGAAAAAATATGTATATTATATATCTAGTGATACAGTTTTGAACTCATGTTACAGGAGGAGAACCCTTTGTTTCTTTGTCACATTCTTTTTTGGAACAACAACATGTATATTCTATCATGGAATAAAAGGATTTTTTGCTCATGAAAATTAAACATTAAGAGAAAATAATATAATAATGTTATATTATATTAAAATTTATATTATTTTCACTTATATTAATCTTATATTATATTTTTTTTAATATAATAATATTATAATATTAAAAGTTTATTTATATTAATTTATATGAACTTATTTAAATGTTTCTATTAATATATATATATATATATATATATATATATATATATATAACAGTATTGTTGGGTATAGTCTTTGCAGTGACAATTGAGTCGAGGTGGATCAACTGATAGTGAAAGTCGAAGGTCAATTTTTTCTACCAACAAAGTCAAATTTGAAGTGATCGACAACAAGTCAAAGAGGTCAACCGACAAGAGGTCGACTAGCAGTCATGTGCCAACCGAATGAAGACCAAATGAAGGTCAACTGGTAATCCGACTGGAAGTCGAATGTAATAGAATTTGAAGATCCATGGGATTTGTAGCCAATGATCTGTGTGGATATGTAACCATTTTTTAGCACCTTTCTTTAGGGTTTTTCCTATTGTAAAGCCTATAAATAAGGCATGTTATAATGTTGTAAAATCTAATCTTTAATCAATAATTGTTAGAGGTTGTTGGTCATATAGATGTAATTTGAATTAGCTACAGGGTTGTCCTTGTGTAAAGAAAGAGGGTATGATGTCGATTGTGTCCTAGGTGTAGACCAAGTTTAGGAATGTAACATTTTATTCTGAATGAATAAGACAACAATTTAGTAAGACTCTCAAGGAATGTTGGTTTTCCTATTTAGGTTTCCAAGGTAAAATCTTTGTGTATTTTGAGTTTGTTTTGTCATTTGTTTTATAGATTAAATATTTCTTCCTCTCTTCTATTAGGTTTAGCATGGAAGTATAATTTCCTAACATGTGGTATTAGATCTTGGTTTAGCAATCTTAGATCTGAGCTAAACCCTAGGTCCAGTAAGAGTAGTAAGTCAGAGATCTTTAAATTTTTTCTTAAAGTATGGCAAGTATCTTGAGAATAAAGATCGAAAAATTTAATGGCCAGAACTTTGAGCTTTGGAAGATTAAAATTGAAGATCTTATTGTAGATCGAGAACAATAGGAAACAATATATCTAGGTACCATTCTGACAGGCATGTCGAGGGAAGAATGGGAGAAACTCGAAAGAAGGGCAAGGAGTATGATTAGACTTTTTCTTGCAGATTTGGTGTTGTTGAATGTCTCAGGTGAAGAATCAGCCAAGAAAATGTGGGACACATTGGTAATCTTGTACCAATCAAAATCCCTGGTAAATAAGTTGTTCCATAAAAATAAACTGTATCTTTTGAGGATGAGTGAGGGAAGTTCAGTAAATGAGCATTTAAATGTGTTTAATACCATAATAAGCCAGTTATCTTTTGTGGATATTAAAATCATTGAGGATGAGAAATGTATTAGCCTATTATGTTATTTTCCAGACCCCTGGGATGGATTAGTCATGGTTATAGGGATTAATTGAACCACATTAGCACTAGAATACATGGTTGCATCTCTATTGTCAAAAGAAATGACAAGGAATAACATGGAAGGATCGACCAAAGATGCATTAATGGTGAGAGTTCAACCGGTTGACGAAGATAAAGGAAAATTCTTCGATAGAAAGTCTAAGTTGAAAGGTAGATCTAAATCCCCAATTCAGTAGAAGAGAAGATGTTGGAAATGAGTTAAAGTTGGGAATTATAAAAGAGACTTCAAGTCGAAGGAAATGGAAGTCATTATAGGATCCGATGAGAAGCAATCTACTAAGAGAAAAAATACTCTAGATAAAGGAGGTGATATGTATCTAGCGTCGACGAGTACATAGTCGGATCAAAATTTTTGGTTTATAGACTTAGGAGAATATTATCATATGACACCACATAGAGACTGGTTCTGCAAATATGAACGATATGAAGGAGGAGATGTGTTCTTGGGGGATGACTCGACAACAAAAATTGTTGGAAGAGGAAGAGTCTGACTGATACTATAGGATGGGAGGAGTAGAACTATTCCAGGTGTGCTACATATTCTGGGTTTGGAAAGAAACCCGATATCTATTAGTAAGATGAGGGATGCAGGAGTGCACACTCTATTTCTGAAGGATACGTGCAAAATGGTCAGAGGTGTGATGGTCTTATTGAAAGGATTTCGGATTGGAACCCTATACAAGTTATTAGGGAATGTCGACTTGACTAGATGCAATAGAATTTCTAATCCTGAAGTTAACTCGACTTCAAATCGACTCAGATCAACAAGTATTCATCCAGTCGACCCTACCATGATATGGCACGAGAGGATGGGACACATTGGAGAAAAAGGACTTCGATCTATGCATAAAAAATGTATGGTCAAATATTTTCCTGAATGTAATTTAGAAGTCAATTTTTGTGAACATTTCATATATGGAAAACAAAGTCAGGTGAGGTTCCCGTATGGAGAGACAAGGGAAAAGGGGACTCTAGAATTGGTTCATATTCATGTGTTTGGCCCTATTTTAGTGCCTTCAATTGGTGGATCTGTGTATTATGTCTCCTTCATAGATGATTTTTCCAGGAAGACATAGATATATTTTCTAAGAAATAAATCAAAGGTTTTTGAGAAATTCAAAGAGTTTAAATCTCTTGTAGAAAACGAGACATATAAGGAGATCAAGGTGTTGAGAACTGAAAATGGTGGTGAATTCTGTGAAAATAATTTTGAGAAGGTATGAAATAAATGTGGAATAGCACACCAAAATACCACGCCATATACCCCACAACAAAATGGAGTTGATGAAAGAATGAATAGAACGTTGATGGACAAGGGAAAAGGCATGATTAGTGGTGTTGGGATTGCACTAGAATTCTGGGTAGAGGCAGTCGACACTGCAAAATATCTGGTGAATATGTCTCCTTCATCGACACTAGTCGACATGACTCCACATGAGGTATGGTCTGGTAAGAAGCCTTCAGTTTCACATCTTGAAGTATTTGGTTGTGATGTGTTTGTTCATGATCCCAAGGAAAAGAGGAGCAAGTTGTACAAGAAGGCAGTCAAGTGTATTTTCATTGGATACAAAGAAATAATGAAAAGATATAACCTCTAGGATCCTGCATCAAGGAAAAATGTGTATATTCGAGATGTGGTCTTCAGAGAAGTCGAAAGGAATTCTGAGTCTGAAGTGGTTCAAATAGAGAATAATATAGAAAATTTGAGATTTGAACTAAGGAACGAAGAAGAAGATAATTCATATGAGTCAACCTAATCATATGAAGAGGTGGAACAACAAACGTTGGTTGTAAGGAGGTATGAACAAGTAAGAAAACTAGTCAAAAGGTCTAGTCTTCCTCACTTTTGTTCCAAATTTGTGTTAACTTCCACTGACGAGGATCCTAAGTCGGTTAGGGAGGCAGTCAAGTCGGTAGAGGGTAAACTCTAGAAGGACACCATGATCGAACAAATGGAATCCTTGCATAAGAATGAGACATGGGATTTAGCCAAATTTCCAAGAGGAAGAAACCCCATTGATAGCAAGTGGGTATTCAAGAAAAATATGAATGCAGTAGATCGAGTCGAGACATTCAAATCTTGACTGGTAGCAAAAGGAATTCCCAAGTCGAAGGAGTCAACTTCAGTGATATTTTTTCCCCTATTGCAAAACTAACTTCCATTAGAGTACTAATGTATCTGGCTACAACATTTGATCTGGAAATAGAATAGATGTGTGTGAAGACAACGTTCCTACATGGGGACCTAAAAGAATAAATATACATGAAACATCCTAAAGGATTTGTAGTAAGGGGTAAGGAATATTTGGTGTGCAAATTGAAAATATCCCTTTATGGTCTAAAGAAATCACTAAGGATGTGGTACCAAAAGTTTGACAAATACATCCTTAGATTTGGATTTGTGAGAAGCAAAGTTGATCATTGCATATATTCCAAGGAAGAAGGTGGGCATTTCATATATACAACATTGTATGTCGATGACATCTTGCTAATCAGAAAGAGCATGGATGCAATAAAGGAGGTGAAGAAGAATCTATCCTCCAAGTTCGACATGAAGGATCTCGCTGTAGTGAACTTCATTATGGGAATGGGGATCAAGAGATATCGGAAAACTAGGAAGCTCTGGTTGAATCGTAAGAAGTATATTGAAACAGTTTTGAAATGTTTCCACATGCATGATTGCAAACCTATAAAGGTGTCAACTCTTGTGGGAGCAAGGCTAAATGTTGAGTAGTGTCCAAAAACACATGAAGACATTGTGACATCCCCCCCTGCTTGCACATGTTATTGACTTATTCTTTGAGGACACTTGCGAGAAAGTGATCTGGTCTGAGTGTATGGTTGTCTATTTTTCTTATGAGTTCTTATGATGATGTTGATGGATTATGATTTATGTTTATTTGATATCTATGAATAGACATATGCTATTGGCAGGTTTCTCCTGAGTGTGCAGGACACTAACAGATTGAGGATGTCGATCGCATCAATGGACCTCCTTGGACCCCGGATTGGGTCAGGGAGTGGATTGTATTTGTTTGAGTATTTCATTTATGCATATGTGACATATGATCAGGTATATTGTTATGTTTTTTATGGATCATTGACAGTGTTTCGTTGATGGATGCAGGTTGACAATTGCTTGCTAATAAGACTCACATAATGAGTAAAGGGGCCATGCACAGAAACCAAATATTGAGGGAGAGGTGTCGCAGCAACCCTGTCACATCCTCCTAACACTCTCACCATGGCTCAAATTGTAGGTTAACGATTACCTAGTTCGAGAGATCCACGATGTCGTGCGGACATACTGAGACAGTCGCTCACGAAGATTCTAAGGGGCGCGCAATAATGCAGGTTCCTTATTCCTTAGAGGCCCTTAGTATCTCACAAGATCGCCTGAATGGAGTATTGAGTCCAAGGTTTGGACACCTACAAAAACCAGCCAAGGGCGAGTGGCACCCTTGGAACACGTAGTACGTCTTGAAGAGCATGTCACGTAAATTAAAATTTGAGTCAAAGGCGAATGGCACCCTTGGAAAACATAGTACGTCTTGAAGGGCACATCGCAAAAATTAAAATTTGAGTCAAAGGAGAGTGGTACCCTTAGAGCACAGAGTGCGTCTTGAAGGGCACGTCGTGGTATAAAAAAATGAGTCAATGAACCTAGGTGGCCTAGAAAACATGAGTGAATGTTAAACCTTAAAACCTTGAGCACCTGTCGAATTAATTAATTGATTAATTAATTAACTAAAGAATGAAATGATTAATAATAATCCCTAAGGGTCTAGGCATTCACAAATAAATATTTAAGTAAGCCTAAGTCTAAGTGAGTGAGAAGACTAAAAATTTTAAATTTTAAATTAAATGATGAGGGGATGAAATAAATCAAATTAAGAATAAATGAAAGTAAAAATAAATCCTAAGGAATGATTAATACACTTATGCAAGTAAATACTAAATTAGAATTTTAGTTGATAAAGGAATAAAGCATAATTGTGTAAGCATAGAAAGGTATCTAGTCTGATCTAACTAAAGAAATTTCCTAAATTAAACACAACTAAGTTTTAAAAAGGCGTTAGTCATTAAAAGGGAAATAGAGGGAATAAAGGAACAACTAGGAGTAATTTTAGGAGTGCTTTTAGGATGGGTGAGGAAAATTGAGATTTAATTAAATTAAATGGTGTATTTATTGGTGCAACTAAGGGAATGGGTGACAAATGTACGGGGAGAATAATTCTAAATTAATTAATTAAAAAGTAAATTAGATGTGCAAGAGGAATGTGTCATGAAGAAACCTCTTATAAAGAAAATGGTAAAGAGGGAAAATGGATCACATGGGTTATTGGTAAAGTTATGCTGCCGAAATTTCTTTGACTGGTTTTTACTTGTGAGAGTTGGGATACCCAGCTCGAGGAAGAGAGTGGTAGCTCTACCATGCGAGGTGAGTTGGGAGCTAGAGTTTTTTGGTTGTGTTTGTGTGTGGCCTCTTTTCGGCTCGGGGGAATAAGGGGGAAGAAGAGTACCCCTAGCGTTGGTTGGGAGGTACCAGTGAAGTCTCGATGATTAGCAGGCGGAGGGACAAAAGGATCACTAGTTGTCGAAGAACGTCTCCAAGCCCAGTTTCGTCGATGATGGTAATGTCATTAAGTTAAATTGTAATAAATTGATTGCATGTGTAGGTTTATTTCATTTGTTGCAATTCTGATGTCGATTGTTTTCGCAATGGATTTAATGGTAATGAGATTTAATTATAATTGCCTAGCTTTTTTAATTCTCACCGCAATTGTAATAAAATTCCGCTATCGAATAATTGTAAATCCCTTGATGGTTGCCTGTTATAGAAGGTAAATCCTAGCATCATCGCTCTTCCTTTTTTAATTAATTGTGATGAACTTCCTTGTTAGTTGTTTTCCATTTCCAATCTTGTATTATACTCAATCATGTTGGTCAATCATGTAATTACTGAACAAAACTCTCGATGGCTACCAATAAACTCAATTGAATTCTAGATTCTTATTACAGTTAATATATTTGAGTTGATGTGTGGTACGCATTGTGGTATAACAAAAAGTTTGTTGGTTCTCTATGCTTTGGGTTGAGTATTTCCCTAATATTTGATTAACCCTTCAACCATCCAAACAAAGTCAAATTTTCTGAGAATCCTGTGTTGTATTAACATTGTCCAGCTTTGTCATTTATCGGTAGCGTAGAGTGTGCATCTTTTCATTTGTGATAATGTGTTGAATAATTCATGTTATAAATTTATATGATATGTCACTATTAAATTGCAGATGCATTGTTTTCGTCATTACTAATTTTTATGATATTTCGCTTGCAATGATTTTATTTATGTTTTCGTGTTGATTACGCGTTGTTATGAATTATGTGTTGACATAAATTCTCAATGCTTTTAAAAAAAAAGTATCTTTTGCGCTTCGCTTTCCTAGTCGTATCGGAGGGGATGTTACATATGGTATCAGAGTGGGTTCAACCCTGTGACTGTAGATCGTCACGCCTTCCACTGCATTATACACTTGAATAATAAATTAGAGCTAATTAAAATTTTAACCTGTCCTTGTGGTAATCATGGTTAGAGGACGTCACAGAGGTTCACGACGTGGTGCTAGGGGAGGAGGTGTGATGTCTCCAGTAGCACCCGCGCTAGAGGGGCCTAACCCCCAAGGAGAATAACAAGTCTTTGGGCGTGAGCATATTGTTGTGGGGGATGTGGTTGGTCTGACGAGGCCCTTTCAGATGATGTCAGAGGTTGATTAACCGACTAGATAGAGATGAGGCCAGGGTGACTATACCCATTGAGGGTCCACAACATGCCCCAGGAGGTACTGGTAGCGTTCACAGAGAACTCAAGAAGGTCAAGTTTCTCGAGTTCATGGGTGCCACGGACGGCACAACCACTGAGGCATGGTTGGAGAACATGGCGATGTGCTTCGCACTTCATGACTACACCTCCAACATGAAAGTCTACATGGCGGTGTTTCAGCTGAAGGGGAGCTCTCTTCTATGATGGAATATGCTCCTGCCACAACTAAGCATGGTCTTTGAAGACGTTTCATGGGAACTGTCCAAGGAGAGGTTCCTAGAGAGGTTTGTGTCATAGGAATTCATTGAGCTCCAGCTAAATGAGTTCAACACCTTGCGATAGGATGGTCGTATGGTGCCCGAGTATGAAGCTCGATTCATGGAACTGCTTAGGTATGCTCCGCATCTGAACACTGAGAAGCTCAAGTTCAACAAGTTTGTGCTTGGCCTTAACATCAGCATTTGTGCGAAGGTGAGGATTCTAATGCCTCAGATGTTGCACAATGCAGTCCAGAAGTCCCTCATAACTGAGGAAGAGTTGATCAGCGGGGGTCAAGGTAGGACTCCTGCAAGACCGACTAGACAGATGATTTCATGTGTGCAACAACATCATATACCGGCTCGATGTACATCAAGGTATTGGGATACATCGTGAGGATCCACGTTCACGACACCCTGACGATCGGCTCCTCAGCAAGGAACTCCCTATAGAGTACCACCGCATCAGCAACCGCGTCATTCGCAACAATGGTTGTTTAGGCATATTTAGATCTGTTCGGGACAATTTTAGCTACGTGGAAATGGCCTTGGGATCCAAGAAGAAGGTTGGAGGAAAGGTTATGGACTGTAGCCTCAACTTGGGAGATTTTGTAACGAAGGCCAACATGTACGTCATGATATTAGGATCTTATGACATCGTGATCGATATGGACTGGTTGGAATTGCATGATGCGATACTCCACTGTAAGACGAAATAGTTGAGTTTGACTTATGATGAGGGACAGAGATGAGTGAGTGTAGGAAGAAACCAGGGAGTTTCCCTGAGGTTCATCTCTTCCCTACAACTACGGAAGATTATGCGCAAATGATGCAATCTATATGCAATCTTAACGTTGAACGACAAGGGTGTGGCGGAAGGATTAGAAAACCTTCTGGTAGTATGATAGTTTGTAGACATGTTCCCAGAAGAGTTACCAGGCTTATTTTCTGGAAGAGAGTTGGAATTTATCATCGACTTAAAACCTGGAACTAAACGGATAGCAAGAATGCTTTATTGGATGTAGACCCCTGAGTTATAGGAGTTGAAAATACAACTGAAGAAGTTGTTGGACTTCGGACTTATACGTCCAAGTGTGTCACCTTGGGGTGCACCTATTATTTTTCATATGAAAGAAAGATGGGTCGTGGAGACTCTGTATTGACTACCATCAATTGAACAAGGAAACGATCAAGAACCAATATCTGTTGCAAATAATAGACGATTTGTTGGGCCAATTGAGAGGTGCGACGATGTTTTCTAAGATCAACTTGAGATCAGGATATCACCAGTTACAGATCAAAGAGGAATAAATTCCTGATACTGCATTCAAGACTAGGTTCGGGCATTACAAGTTTATCGTTTTATTGTTGGACTGACAAGGCCCCAGGGGTATTCATGAGCTTGATGAATGGGGTGTTCCGCGAATAATTGGACAAGTTTGTTGAAGTATTCATCGACAACATTTTGATATATTCTCGAATGAAAGAAGAACATGATGAACATTTGCGCTTGGTATTACATTGTTTACGAGAAAAGAAATTATACAGGAAACTATCGAAATGTTCCTTTTATCAAACGAGGATTCATTACTTAGGGCATGTTATCTCTAGTGAAGGCATCATTATGGATCCAGCGAAGGTAGACGCTATTATGGAATGGCCTGCACCGAAGAACATACCAAAAGTATGTAGCTTCATGAGTTTAGATGGATATTATCGATGGTTCGTCGAAGGTTTTTCGAATATAGAAAATCTGATTACGGAATTGCAGAAGAAAAACAAGAAGTTTGTTTAGATCGAGAAATGTGCGGAATCATTTTGAAGGCTCAAGGAGCTATTGACGAACGCACCAATACTAAAGGTCCCAGACATGGATGAGGACTTCTTGGTATGCACAGATTCATCCAAGGAAGTCTTAGGTGGAGACTTGATGCAATACCATCAAGTGATCGTTTAAATCTCAAGAAAGTTAAGAAAGCATGAGGAGAACTATGTGACGCACGATTTGGATTTGTTGGCCATTGTGTATGCCCTAAGAGTGTGGAGACACTACCTGATTGGAAGAAAATTTGAACTAAAAATAGACCACTGTGGTTTGCAGCACATTTTTATGCAAAGTGACTTGAACACACTTGAACACGTGACAAAGTCGTTGGTCAGAACTACTTAGTGAGTACGATTTTGAGATTACTTACATAAAACGAATAGTGAATAGAGTGCAAGATGCGTTGAGTCAGAGACCACACATATCTTCGGTGATACCTCTTCAAACCAATCTTCGTGAAAAGATTCTAACTATACAATGTGATGATGACTGGTATAAAGAGGTTAAGGAAAATATCAGACAAGAAACCATGTTGGTACCAAAAATTGAGGGATTTATTATGGACAACGACGGATTAATGAGGTATAATAACTGAATTTAAATACCTCCTAACAATGAATTGAGAAGTTTGATCTTAAATGAAGCTCATAGAGCAGTGTACATGGCTCATCCAGGAGTCACGAAGATGAGGGCAGATCTTAAACCCTTATTCTTCTAGAAAGGAATGAAGGCGGACATAGTCAACTACGTGGCAAGATGTCTAGAATGTCAGCAAGTGAACGCTGAACATAGACATCCGACGGGATTAATAAAGCCACACGCTATTCCAGAATCGAAATGGGAGGTCATTTTGATGGACTTCATTGTGGGATTGTCGTTGACGGCAAGGAGGCACGACTCGCTTTTCATGGTAGTTGACACTCTGACAAAGACTGCACATTTTATCCCTGTGCATACAACATATCAGGTGCCATATGTAGCTAGAGTTTTTATCAGCGAGATTGTGAGATTGCATAGCATACCTAAGAGGATCATATTCGATCGAGGATCGGTGTTTTCAAGGCGATTTTGGACTAGTTTCCAATAGGCCTTGTGAACCCAACTTAACTTTCGTACAATGTAGCACCCTGAGACAGACAGGAGACAGAAAGGACAAACCAAATTTTGGGAAGATATGTTTTGCATGTATGTAATGGACCAACGGAAACGTTGGGTAGAGTTCTTGCCACTGGTAGAGTTGGCATACAACATCAACTATCAAGGTATCGTTAAGATGGAACCGTTGAGTTTCTCTATGGGCGACTGTGTCGGACGCCTTTTGAGCTGGGATCAACTTGAGGATAGATTTCTAGTAGGGCCAGAAGCGATCCAAGAAATGGAAGAACAAATGAAAATGATAAGACAGTATTAAAGAAGCACAATATTGGCAGAAGAGTTATGTCGATGCGCGTCACGTTGACCGTAGTTATGAAGTTGGTGATCGAGTCTTCTTGCGGGTGAAACTGCACCAGAGTTCGATTAAGTTCGTAAAGGGTGATAAACTCTCTCCTAGGTAGTGGAACCCTTTGAATTTGTGGAAAGGAAGGGACCTATGGCCTATCGACTGGCCTTTCATCATTATTGGAGGCGAATGCACGATGTTTATCTTGTATCTGTTTTGTGACATTGTGTTAGTGATCCTACACATGAGATTGACATGAGTTCCTTGAGGCGTCAGACGAGGGTGCACTCATGGCGGATCCAATCTGCATTATGGACCATCACATTCGACAGTTATGGCGTCGAGTAGTCAATCGGGTCAAGGTCCAGTAGGAAAAATTTAGTCCACCCTTGGCTACTTGGGAGGACGCATATGATATGCGTCAACAATTCATTTTTGATAGTTTAGACATATGGATCTTGTCAAATGCTTTATATAATGCATTTTATATATTGTACAACTTTAGGACGAAGTTTAAAACAAGAGTGGGTGTATGTAGCATCATGTTCTTGCTTGAACATGTTATTGACTTATTCTTTGAGGACACTTGTGATCAAGTGACCCGATTTGAGTATTTGGTTGTTTGTTTTGATTATGGGTTCTTATAATGATGTTGATGGATTGTGATTTATGTTTATTTGATATCTATGTATAGACAAATGTTATTGATGGGTTTCTCCTGAGTCTGCTAGACACTGACAGATTGAGGATGTCGATGGCATCAATGGACCTCCTTGGACCCTAGATTGGGTCAAGGAGTGGATTGTATTGGTTTGAGTTTTTCGTTTATGCATATGTGACATATGATCAGGTATATTGTGATGTTGTTTATGGATCATTGACAATGTTTCATTGATGGATGCATGATGAAGATTGCTTTCTAATCAAACTCACATAAAGAGTAAAGGGACCATGCACAATAACCAGATATTGAGGGAGAGGTGTGGCAGTAGCCCTGTCACATCCTACTAGCACTCTCATTGTGGCTCGAATTGCAGGTTAATGATTACCTAGTTCGAGAGATCTACGATGCCATGAGGGAAGACTGAGACAGTCACCCATGAAGATTCTAAGGGGTGCACAATAAGGCATGGTCATTATTCCTTAGAGGCCCTTAGTCTCTCACAAGGTCGCCTGAATGGAGTATTGACTCCAAGGGTTGGAAAAATACCAAAACCAGTCAAGGGTGAGTGGCACCCTTGGAGCACGTAGTGCGCCTTGAAGGGCATGTCGCGTAAATTAAAATTTGATTCAAAAGAGAGTAGCACCCTTAGAGCACATAGTGCGTCTTGAAGGGCACATCGTGTAAATTAAAATTTGAGTCAAAGGAGAGTGGCACCCTTTGAGCACAAAGTGCATCTTGAAGGGCACATTGCGGTATAAAAAAAAATGAATCAATGAACCTAGGTGGCCTAGAAAACGTGAGCAAATGTTAAACCTTAAAACCTTGAGCACATGTTGAATTAATTAATTGACTAATTAATTAACTAAAGAATGATATGATTAAGCATAATCCCTAAGGGTCTAGGCCTTTGCAAATAAATATTTAACTAAGCCTAAGTCTAAGTGAGTGAGAAGACTAAAAACTAAAAACTAAAAATTTTAAATTAAATGATGAGGGGATGAAATAAATCAAATTAAGAATAAATAAAAATAAAAATAAATCCTAAGTAATGTTTAATACACTTATGCAAGTAAATACTAAATTAGAATTTTAGTTGAGAAAGGAATAAAGCATAAATGTGTAAGCATAGAAAGGTATATAGTCTGGTCTAACTAAAGAACTTTCCTAAATTAAACACAGCTAAGTTTTAGAAAGGCCTCAGTCATTAAAAGGGAAATAGAGGGAATAAAGGGACAACTAGGAGTAATTTTAGGAGCGTTTTAAATATGGGTGAGGGAAATTCACATTTAATTAAATTAAATGGTGGATTTATTAGTGCAACTAAGGGAACGGGTGACAAGTGTACGGGGGAATGGTTATAAATTAATTAATTAAAAAGTGAATTAAATGTGCAAGAGGAATGTTTCATGAAGAAAACTCCTATAAAAAAAATGGTAAAGAGGAAAAATGGATCACACTAGTTATTGGTAAAGTTATGCTGCTGAAATTTCTTTGACCGGTTTTTACTTGTGAGAGTTGGGATACCCAGCTCGAGGAAGAGAGTGGTAGCTCTACCTTGTGAGGTGAGCTAGGAACTAGAGTTTTTTGGTTGTGTTTGTGTGTGGCCACTTTACGGCTCAGGGGGCTAAGGGGGAAGAAGAGTACCCCTAGAGTTGGTTGGGAGGTACCAGTGAATTCTCAACGATTAGCAGGCGAAGGGACTCACCAGTTGTCGAAGAATGTCTCCAAGCCCAGTTTTATCAGTGATGGTAATCTCATTAAGTTAAATTGTAATAGATTGATCGCATGTGTAGGTTTATTTTATTTTCCACAATTCTTATGTCGACTATTTTCACAATGGATTTAATGGTAATGAGATTTAATTATAATTGCATAGATTTTTAATTATTCTCGTCGCCCGTGTTGCGTTAACACTTTCCAGCTCCAAGCCTTGTTGAAGGGAAAATGATTGGAGGTTCCTCCTATTAATGAAGGTTTGGGAAAAATCGGGGGCGTTTCCTTAAAAATAAAAACTAATTTGGTACCTGTGCATTTCCATGAGAATTTCTTTGCGCTCCTCCTGAAGATTTCACTCTGCATCTACATGCTTTTTCGCCCAGCACTGTTAGTCTCCTGGGGGTTCCTCTTTAAAACTCTGTGTGTTCTTGGTGTAGGCGAATTTCCCAGTGGGGAGAGTCTCTGCGCGATTCTTCCCTCTAAAACCCTTTGCATTTTTGCACCAAATTTCTCCCAGCTTTGTGAAGTAACCTGTGTTTCCCTTGGCGAATTGCTTGAGTCACTCAGCAGACCCTTTTACTTATCTGTTTTTTACCTTGAGGAAATCCACCCGGCGTTGTGCATTCGCCCAGCTATTTTCACCTTGATTTCTCTGAGTTTTGTTGTGAAGATGACTGCGTTTTTCCATGAGGAACACTATCTATGAATGGGCAGCGCCATGCTTCACTCATCTGGACTCCTCTGTGTTTTCTCCTTTACACCCTTTGCCCAGCTTGGTAAGCTCCTGGAGGTGCTCCCTTGACCTCTCTGCTTGAGAATTAATATTATTAAATTAATAACCCATGGTTAAAGACAGTGCAACAAGGACTGGTACTACTTAAATGTTGTTGTAATTAGTAGCCTTGCACTATTTTATAGCAAAGTATTAATTAATAGCTTGCTTTATTAATAGCTTGTATTATTTAATAGCTCTCGTTTATTTAATAGTTTTATTTAATTAAAGGAATTTTGGGTCTTCATTGATCCTTAACCCATGATCATGCCAGTGGACATATCAGGTCCCCTTTTTCATTACTCATTGTGTCATGTTCTTCTTAGGTCGTTATTTGGGTATGAAATACAATGTCTGAGTTGTCTCCTTTACTCTTCCTTAGGGGAAAAGTTTCTTATAGATCCCTTTCCTTTAGAAGTGTAAGGTAGCCTAGGAATCCTTCCTAGTTGTAGATATGTTGGACCCTCTTAGTTCCTAAGGAGAGTTATGCCAACCTTGACTTCTTAATAATGATGTTTATGAATGATTCCTTGGCTTTAGATGGAAACCTTATGTAGGTAGCGTTAAATGTATTTATTGCTTGAGAAGATTTATCATCCTTGGGTTCTATAATGATTATGAATTTTAACCTTCCCTTACATTATATGTAAATTGTATTTCTTGTGAGATTGTGTAATAATATATTACAGTAGATGGGAATGTTAACCATTGACGCTCAAATTAAGTGATTCTTACTTGGGCGAGCGTAATTGTTGAACACAATCATTTTTCATGGATCTTGATATTGCCCTTGAAATCTATTAATCATTATGTCTTATTCGCTTCTCCCTTATGCACTTAATCATTGTTGAATAATGGAATAAGTAGAATACAATATTCATGCACTTGGAGAAATGAAGGGTTGGTCAGGGTCGATGACTCTAGTCTCAAATTACATTGATTGAATATGTATTATATTCTCAAGTGCCTTTAGAATAATGATTGACATAAGATTGATTAAGCCCTTTTAACCTCTTGTGCCAGTTAAAAATAAGTTGATTGCTCTTGCGCTTTTAGATATAATGAATGCCATATAATTGATTAAGCATATATGATCTCTTTCGCCAATTAAAAATTAAGATGATTACATTGCGTCATGGATTATGTTGTGATTAAATAATTAGATTATTTTCGTGCATTGAATAATGATGATGTATGTTTAATTAAGTGATTAAGATTAATGTGTGCATTGAATGATGTTGATTTATGTTTAATTCAGTAATTGGTTAATCACGTGCCTTGGAATAAAATAGATGTTTGTTTGGCGCCATGAACAGTAATGATGTTGATAGATTGAGCTAGTTGGTTTTTTGACTTGATTGTGTTAGTGGGATGTAGACACCTCCTTGTTCCTCAGAATAGTCGCTAGCCCTGAGACCTTAAATGGTCAAAATCAATTGGATCATGGGCTTGAGCGTTTCTTATGTGTCTTGGAGATCCCAACCTTGAAGGGTAAGTTGGGCGGGTAGTTCTTTGTGTTATCTTTATGTGATGAGTTGATCTGGTGTCGCCATTTATGATACTTGTTGATTATGTGTTATTATCTAATTCGATGATATGTTGATTATGCTTCGTCATTTATCGGTAGCATAGAGTGTGCATCTTTTCATTTGTGATAATGCGTTGAATAAGTCATGTTATTAATTTATATGATGTGTCACTATTAAATTGCAGATGCAGTGTTTTCGTCGTTACTAATTTTTATGATATTTTGCTTGCAATGATTTTATTTATGTTGTCGTGTTGATTAGGTGTTGTTATGAATTATGTGTTGACATAAATTCCCAATACTTTAAAAAAAATTACCTTTTGTGCTTCACTTTCCTAGTCGTAACAAAGGGGACGTTGTAGACATAGAGCACATGGCACGTGTTCTATATTAAAGTGTTGTTGGTAATCTAATGTATGCAATGGTCTACACTTAACCAGACATTTCCCATGCAATGGGAATGTTGAGAAGATACATGTCGACACTTGATAAGAAGCATTGGACATATGTCAAAAGAATATTCAAGTATTTGTATGGCACAAAATACTATGTTATATGCGACCAAGGGGAACTTGGAGGTGACAAGAAGTAGATGTACATGGCTTTGTCAATGTCGACTGGGCTAGAGATCTGGATCAACGAAGGTCGACCAATGGACATTCCTTCAAGATGTTTAGTGGAGCAATCAGTTGGATGAGTAACTGACATGTGGTTGTATCCTTGTCAACAATAGAAGTTGAATACATGGCATCCACTCATGGAAGCAAAGAATTTGTATGGTTGCAATGGTTGTGTTCATGGATCGAATTTGAGCAGAGAGCTATGAATATAAGTTGTGACAGTCAATGTGAAATATTCATGGAAAAGAACCCAACTTATCATTCCAAGACTAAACATATTGATGTATAATACCATTTCATAAGAGACATGGTGGAAAGAAACAAGGTGATGCTAGAGAAAGTAAACACGTTGGAAAACATAGTAGACTCTTTGACCAAGTGTGTGAGTGTTGTGAAGTTGATCTCTTGGTGCAAAGAGGAAATGGGCATTGTTTCCCTGGGTTTGTGAACAAATGTTCAGAAAAATTTTGGTTCATCAAAGAAGACAACAAGTGGGAGAATGTTGGGTTATTATATTCTTTACAGTGAAATTCGAGTCGAGGTGGATCGGATGATAGTGAAAGTCGAAGGTCGAAGTGTTCTACCAACAAAGTCAAAGTCAAAGTGATCGACAACAAGTTGAAGAGGCCGACCGACAAGAGGTCGACAGGCAGTCTTGTGGCAGTTGATTGAATACTGAATGAAGGTCGATTGGTAATCGACTAGGTAATCCAACTGGAAGTCCACTGTAATAGAATCCTGAGATTCACGGGATTTGTATCCAATGATCTGTGTGTGTCTGTAACCATTTTTGGGCGCCTTTATTTATGGTTTTGCCTACTGTAAAACCTATAAATCAGGTGTGTTGTAACATTGTAAAAGCTTATCTTTAATCAATAATCATTAGAGGTTGTTGGTCATGTAGATGTAAGCCGAATTGGCTACAAGATTGCCCTTGTGTAAAGCAAGAGGGTATGATGTCTATTGTGTCTTAGGTGTAGACCAAGGTTAGGCATGTAACATTTTATTCTAAATGAATAAAACAAGAGAGAAGGTCGCTCAAGGAATGTTGGTTTTCCCATTTGTATTTCCAGGGTAAAATCTCTATGTACTGTGAGTTTGTTTTTTCATTTGTTTTCTAGCTTAAATATTTCTTCCTCTCTTATGTTAGGTTTAGCGTGGAAGTATAATTTCCTAACAATTATAGTATAATATAACAATAAAGTTTTATGTCAAATTTATTTCATATAATTATTCATATATTAATAATAATAAATATTAAATATCTCAATGTATCTTTATGCACTTACGGGTTACTAGCAACAACCACATTAATAATATTAATGTGTCCATATACTCTGATAGGCGTATATTTAGCACATTAATTGTTTTCCCTATAATATGTTCTAACACATTGATATTATTAATGTGGTTATTGTTAATCTAATCATATGTGAAAGAAAATATATGTGCTTGTAATAGGTTCTAACAAGTAAAACCAAACAAGCCAAATGTCAAAGACAATCACAATGTAATATATATATGTGTGTGTGTGTGTGTGTGTGGTGGTGGCTTTGATAAGACATTGGAGTCTTAAGAAGAGTAGAGCATAGATAAGAATGATCAACTATGCAAATATTTGGGATGTGATTCATGAATTATCGATGGGAAACTTGGTATTTTATAAAAATGATGCCATCATCGTATTGAATCAATGCATGTTGCTTCCCTTAGTATCACGTGAAATGAGGTTATTGTGCAATTTTCCTAATATTCAGTTAAAATGGAAAATTAAGAAAATGAGTATGCTACAAGCCAAAAATATCCTCTATATAGAAAAAAAGTTATTTCTTATTATATTCCATGCCTAATTTCCCTTGGTTATCTCCAATGGTTGTGCACGGATACGATCTCAAGAATTAGCAATCACCCATTCATTATCATCACTTAAATTAATACACTTTATTATCTTGCATTATATCATTATTAAAATAAATGAAACTATTTGTTATATCATTGTTGAAATCATTACAACTACGTAACTATTTTAAATCATTTTTCATTGTATCGTCACTTAAATCAATACACTTTATTGTTTTGTATTATATGATTGTTGAAATCAATGCAACTATTTGATTTGTATACATTGTATCGTTGTTGAAATCAATGCAACTATTTGATTTGTATACATTGTATCGTTGTTCAAATCAATGCAACAATTTGATTCGTATCCTTTATATCATTGTTGAAATTAATGCAACTATTTGTTTTGTGTTGGTGTTTCTTATTTATAACATAATGAGTTTATTGATAATTTTATGAATTATGCTATCCAAAGCATTTCCTATTATAAAATAGAAAGCATTCAAACAATTAAATTACACAAATTTGATAATTAACATGTCAAAAATACATTGAATTCAATATTCAATGAGTTTAGCAAATTATGACATTAGAGGGTGGTGAATTATGAGTTGATGGAATTAGCTCACCAATATTAGAGCTCTATGCAATAGAGAATTTAATATGTGCTCTATCATATAATATATAGTTATAATAACAATTAGATACTAATTAAATATTAGAGATGAAAATCATTACGTTTATTGAGATTAAATTATGTATATCATCATATAGTATAAGGGTATAAGTACATATCAAGTGATGTACATAGAGATACATCAATTATATAAATTAATTTGTAGATATTAACATTGTATATATATTAATAATTAATGACTATATTAATATATGATAGTGATATATTTTCATTTTGATT
>ML791557.1:301688-312252 GCA_009831015.1 Picea engelmannii | reverse complement strand
AATTATTTTTCATTAAATTTATCAAATTCTCATATTTATCACCATTACATTACCAATAAGATTCACAATCTTACTTTAAGACTTAAACCGAGCCCAAAGACTTATAATCCTACCAATTATTCATGACTTTACCAAGGTTTATAGTCCTACCCCTTTACGCCTTGTGGATTACCCAATGCCATACAATCCCATCATTAATGATTTATTTATACATCAATAACATAACAAAAGGTCCATTGTGAAATGTCCACAAAAATAATTAAAGGTGACCACTAAATACCCCAAGAGGCATGTTACATATTCCCCTCCATAAGTTCAATGTCATCCTCAGTGATGCAGAAGCATCGCCATCAAAGCACAAGCGGAGGACAGCTAGGCACACTAGCGCACATTTTGAAGGCATTTAAAATTTTGAAGAATGTGTATCATGCAAATCTTTTGAAAAGAGTTGTAATTAAAGAACATCTTTAAATGTTGTAGAGATGGATAGCTCATGAAGGCATCAAAGAATGAATTTTCTTTTAATGTAGCTAAGTGCAGTACAGATTCGATGTGTTCGATCTGATCTGTCTGTCACAAATATTTATTGTAATAAATGTTAAGTAGTTGATAGCTTTTAATTTGATAAGATAGCTTTGGAGTAGTTGGAGGGAAGAGCTCGAAGAGCCCTCTTGTAGAAAAGATTTGTATTGTTTCCCAGTATTTGAAGTTGTTGTTAGGCTATTGAATCTATTGTAGAAGGTTGTCATTGTAGCAAAAACATGAGAGCTACCGAGAAGCAGTGTATGAATGTATGTAATTTTCAGTTGACTGAATATAACAGAGGAGCATTGTCCCAGATGTGGGGTGTTGATGTGTCTATCTGAATGAGTGAATGGTAGACTTTCTATTTTATTTTCAATTCTCTGTTATTTCTTTTTCTTGAAGTTATGCATGCATTTACATGGCTAGATGTATGAATCAATGAGATTTTAAATAAGTTTCAATTGTTTCTCTTCTACGAGTGAGTGAAAGTGTGCATAGTGTCTGCAAGGAGTGCGTTGACAGAGTCTGTTTCAACTCGTAATCTCAGAAGAGATACCGGGAACCGTATGCTTGCAAGGAGTGCATAGCATCCGCAAGGTGTGTGTGACAAGGTCTATTTTGACTCAAAGAGTTCTGGAGAGAAAACCTGGAAACATTTATCCGCAAGGAGTGCGTGATTGAGTCCTTTTGACTTGGAAGCTCAAGAGGAGTAGTTAAGTTTCCCACGGAGTGGTTGTATTTCATAGGAGAACCTGTTGCGAGACATACACAGGCTGAGTTTCGACTAAGTGTCGAAAAGAGTGTTCTAAGGAGACAAGAGTCCAAGAGAGAACAAGATTAGGAGGGAGAACAATGAGAAATCGTCCAAGGAAGGGGTCCTTTGAGGTTTCTCCAAATCAGTAAAGCGAGATTCATCCAGGAGGGATTTGGAATCGTTCCAGACCGTCAGATCTGGGAGGAGTTGCACAAAGGATAGCCGAGAGTTATTTCGGAAATCAGAGTTCGGGACACTTCAAAAACATCGAAAGGTGAGATCGTCGAAGTCATGAACTCGCAAGGTGAATATTAACCGTTGGCTGCGAGGAGACATGTGGAAGCGGATTAGAAATTCCAGAAGTCGATGGTTCAGAGGTTTGTGTGTGTGAAGTGAATTGAAATTCCACGAAGTCATGGAGCCCGAAATGTAGCTGGACCGTCAGATCCAGGGAGACACGTGGCGAAGACCCATGAGTTTGGGGAAATTCGTTTCGAAAGGAAACAAAGGAGGATATTGCAGTATCGTCGGAGCCCGAAGTGGCGAAGGATTGACCCAAGGTCATAGCCCGTGGTCATACGTCAAAGAAAGAGTCTAGCACACGACTAGTACTCACAAATCAGTGTCTCTAAGTGCCAGAAAGTGGAGTTGTAAGTGATCCAAAATTACACACGGCATCAAGGGGACCTGTGTGAGTGTGTAAATCGCTCAGGGTTAGTTAAAGGCCTAAAGAACCAATTTGGTTCAAGGAGTTTGAAGATCCAAGACCAGGAGGTCGCGTAGTCCCAAGGAGGGAAGGGGGTCTGTGCCAGAGTGGTATAAGAGAGAATATAGAATTGACTTTTGTAGATAAAGGAGATAGAGAAGTAGGTTGATATCGACAAAAGGTACTAGATACATCAACACAATGCCACCTAGAAGACATGTAGATCCGCCCATAGAAAATAGAGCTATGGAAAGGGAGATGAGAGAAATCAGAGCAAGGTTGGATGTCAGGGAAACAACACAAAGAATATCACATGATGCTGGAGACGTCAGTGATGCAGAAAATGATGAAGTGGAAGTAGAAGAAGTTGTAGCAGAGGATGCTATGGAAGAACGCTTACTGAAAGCGGTTGTTAAGTTGGGAGCTAGAGCTAAGATAGATATCCCAATGTATGAGGATAATTTGGACGTCGAAGAATTGCTTCATTGGATACGATCAATGGACAAGTATTTTGACAATGAGGATGTCAATGAGGAGAAAAAGGTGAAACATGATGTCACCAGGTTTAAAGGACATGCATCACTGTGGTGGGATGAACTGCAGGTTGACAGGAGAAGAAAATTCAAACAAAAGATTAAGAGTTGGGATAGAATGGTAGCCAAACTAAAGGCTAAATTCATACCCAAATATTACCATATAAATTTGTTTATGATATTGTAGAACCTGAGACAGAAAGGGATGACTATGAAGGAGTACTTAGAAGAGTTCTACAGAATGAACATCATGGTTGGACAGAAAGAGAGAGATGAGGAAAATTTTGCTAGGTACATTAACGCCCTGAGATATGAGATCTCGAACGATATCAGCATAACGACAGTAAATACAGTAGAGTATGTGTATCAGATTGAACTAAAAGTAGAAGAAAAGTTGGCCAGGAAGCAGAGTCAATAGAACAGAAGTAGAAGCTTAAACAGAGGAAAGGGAGTTTCCCATGACAAGGCACAAAAGCCCAAAGGTGAGACAAAGAAGCCACATAGTCACTCTGAGGGAGGAGGAATTTCCCGAGGAAGGCAGAGTGGTGGTAGAAGTTATTTCCCTAGAGGAAGAGGAAGAGGTAGAGGAGGTGAGATAAAGTGTTATGCATGTGGAAAGGTAGGACACATGTCTTGGGAATGTCCCGAGAGGAAGAAAGAAGGAGGTGAAGCTCACATTTCAGAAGCACAGAAGAGGGATGTAGACACCGAAGGCATAGAAGATGGGAGATCTTTGATGATGAAGAAAGTTCTCTTGAAGCCAGAGCCAGAAATTGAAAATCCAACGCAAAGGAATAGTTTGTTCATGATAGCTTGCAAGACTAAAGAGAGAGTTTGCAAGGTAATAATTGACAGTGGGAGCACTGATAAATTAGTATCCATAGATATGGTGGAGAATTTAGAGCTGGAGATGAATATACATCCAACGTCGTATAAAGTCTCATGGTTGCAGAAAGGTCATCAGGTAACAGTTACAAAACAATTCCTGGTTGAATTTAAGATAGGAGGATATAGAGATGAAATTATATGTGATGTGATTCCCATGGATGTATGTCATGTTTTGTTGGGAAGACCATGGAAATATGACAAGAATGTCCTTCACTGTGGGGGAAGAAATTCTTATCCCTTATAGAAGAATGGTAGAACACACATGTTACTGCCAATTGAAGAAAAGAAAGTGAATGATGAAGCTATCATGAGCATACTTCTCATGAGTGGGAAGGAACTCATGAGTGAAGTTAAGAAGGAACAAGAGATGCATTGTGTTGTAGTGAGGCAGCCGAAATTTATCCTTACAAATACTTTTGTGGAATATTTTCCTGAGGAAATTCAGGAACTGTTAGAGAATTTTGTTGACATAGTAGTGGATGAGTTTCCAAGCTCATTACCACCTATCATAAGTATCAGTGATAACATTGATTTGATACCAAGAGAAATCATTTCGAATAAAGAAGTGTACAGGTTGACACCTCAAGATAATGAGGAGGCGAAAAGACAGGTTCAAGATCTGTTAGACAAAGGATTGGTTAGAGAAAGCTTGAGTCCATGTGCAGTACCAATTGTATTGAGTCCAAAGAAGGATGGAGGATGGAGAATGTGTACAGACTCAAGGACCATAAATAAGATCACCATTAGGTACATATTTCCATTGCTGAGGATGGATGATTTGATGGATTGTTTGAGTGGAGCGAAATATTTTTCAAAGATAGATTTGAAGAGTGGATATCACCAAATAAGGATGAGAGAAGGTGATGAATGGAAAACAACATTCAAGATAAATGAGGGGTTGTATGAATGGATTGTTATGTCGTTTGGCTTAACAAATGCCCCAAGTACTTTTATGAGGCTGATGAATGAAGTGTTGAAATATTTCATTGGCAAGTTTGTGATTGTGTATCTGGATGATATATTGGTCTTTAGCAAGACTAAAGAAGAACATTTGAGGCACTTAACATTATTGATGAAGAGGTTATAGCAGGAGAAGTTGTTGATTAATTTGAAAAACACTTCTTTCATGAAGACATAACTCATATATTTGGGTTTTGTGATTTCTTCAAATGAATTGAACATGGATCCTGAAAAGGTGAAAGCAATCAGAGAATGGTCGTCACCAAGGACTATCTTCGAGGTGAGAAGCTTCCATGGATTAGCAAGTTTCTATCGGAAGTTCATCGGATATTTTAGCGGGATTAGTGCTCAAATGATGAAAACAATGAAGAAACGACACAAGTCTTTCAAATGGATAGCAGAGGCTGAGAAGAGCTTCACCATATTGAAAGAGAAGATAACGGAACAACTGATTCTAGTATTACCGGATTTTGAAAATACATTTCAGGTGAGATGTGATGCGAGTGGAGTTGCAATTGGAGCAATCTTAAGATAAGATAATAGGCATGTTGTGTATTTCAGTGAGAATTTGAATGATGCCAAGAAGAATTACTCCAGATACGACAAAGATTTCTATGTCATAATCCAAGCCTTAAAGAAATGGAGGCATTATCTTGTTCCAAAGGAGTTTTGTTTTGTATAGCGATAATCAAGCTTTAGAATTCATAACTAGACAAGAGAAATTAAACCAGAGACATGCCAAGTGGATAGAGTTTATGAAAAATTTCACTTTTGTCATTAAAGATATTTATGGTAATGCTAACAAGGTTGTTGATGAGCAGGAGATGTCTAACTCTGCAGGAATTTCAAGTGAAGACCTTGGGGTTTGATCACCTTAAGGAAATGTATCATAGTGATTCAAATTTCAAAGAAGCATGTGAAAATCCTGTACTTAAAGATAGAAGTCAGTGGGTTGAATATCTGATTCAGGATGGGTTCTTGTTCAAGGGATGCCAATTGTGCATACCAAAGTGTTCGATGATGGATAATTTGTTGAAGGAAAAGCATAGTGGAGGTCTAGTCGGACATTTCGTCCATGAAAAAGCGTTTTCTCAGTTGAACGGTTCATATTATTGGCCAGGTATGAGAGTAGAGGTGAAGAAGTTTGTGAAAAAGTGTAATATTTGTCAGTATGCCAAAGGAAAAAAGAAGAATACTGGGTTGTATCAACCATTTCCTATTCCAGAGAGACCTTGGTATGCAATAAGCATGGATTTTGTGTTGGGATTACTAAGGACACAAAGAGGAAGTGATTCCATATTTATGGTAGTCGATAGATTTTCAAAGATGGCACACTTTATCCCATGCCAAAAGACTAGACATGGATACCAAATTTGTTGGTCATTTATGGAGAACATTGTGGAAGAAAATGGGAACATAACTATCCTTTAGTTCTGCATATCATCCTCAAACAGATGGGAAAACTGAGGTGGTGAATCGAATTTTAGGAGATTTGTTGAAGAGTTTGGTCACTGAACACCATAGTTAGTGGGATCATATTCTAGCACAAGAAGAATTTGCATACAATGAATCAGTGAACAGAAGCACTGGGAAAATTCCATTTCAAATAGTGTATGGAATAAATCTGAGGGGAGTGTCAGAGTTGAGAGATTTGGAGCAGAGCGAATTTAGGAGCGTTGGAGCTGAAGACTTCACTGCAGAAATGCAGGAACTTCATAATCAGATCAAGGAGCAGTTGAAGAAGAGCAGCAATGAATACAAACACAGGGATGATCAACACAGGAGGAAGCTTGAATTTGAAGTTGGAGACCAAGTTCTAGCACATCTTAGGAAGGAAAGGTTCCCAAGGGGAACATATAATAAGATGAAGTTGAAGAAAATAGGACCGTGCAAAATCCCGAGAAGATTTGGGGAGAATGCTTATGAGATAGAGCTGCCAAAAGATGTGGGTATATCGCTCATATTCAACATTGCAGACCTCTATCCGTACAGGGGGGATGGATCCAAAGAATCTGAAGATCAAAAGAAGATCTAGTGGGAGAAACAAATACTTGTAGCAGAGAAGCCGCAGATGGAGCAGATCATAGATCAACGAATTGGTAAGAAGACTAGAAGGAAAACGTATTTTGAATATTTGGTGAAATGGAAAGGAGGACCAGTAGAAGATTCCAGTTGGGTAAACGAAGCGAATATCCAGAAGCACGAAAGGTCAGTGCAGGAGCTCATGGACAGAAGTCCATGAATTTTCAGCCATAGGAGTATGATGCAAGAGCATCGCCAGCAAAGCACAAGCGGAGGAAAGCTAGGCACACTAGCGCACATTTTGAAGGCATTTAAAATTTTGAAGAATGTGTATCACGCAAATATTTTTAAAAGAGTTGTAATTAAATAACATATTTAAATGTTGTAGAGTTGGATAGCTCATGAAGGCATCGGAGAATGCATTTTCTTTTAATGTAGCTAAGTACAGTACATATTCGATGTGTTCAATCTGATCTGTCTGTCACAAATATTTATTGTAATAAATGTTAAGTAGTTGATAACTTTTAATTTGATAAGATAGATTTAGAGTAGTTGGAGGGAAGAGCTCGAAGAGCCCTCTTGTAGAAAAGCTTTGTATTGTTGCCCAGTAATTGAAGTTTTTGTTAGGCTGTTGAATCTATTGTAGAAGGTTTCCATTATAGTAGAGAGTTGAGAGCTACCGAGAAGCAGTGTATGAATGTATGTAATTTTCAGTTGAATGAATATAACAGAGGAGCATTGTCCCAGATGTGGGGTGTTGATGCGTCTATTTGAATGAGTGAATGGTATACTTTCTATTTTATTTTAAATTCTTTTTTATTTCTTGTTCTTGAAGTTGTGCATGCATTTACATGGCTAGATGTATGAATCAGTGATATTTTAAATAAGTTTCAATTGTTTCTCTTCTACGAGCGAGTGCAAGTGTGCATAGTGTCTGCAAGGAGTGTGTTGACAGAGTTTGTTTCGACTCGTAATCTCAAAAGAGATAATGGGAACATTATGCTTGCAAGGAGTGCATAGTGTCCACTAGGTGTGCATGACAAGGTCTATTTTGACTCAAAGAGTGCTGGAGAGAAAACCTAGAAAACGTTATCCATAAGGAGTGTGTGATTGACTCCTTTTAACTCGGAAGCTCAAGAGGAGTATCTGAATTTTCCCACAGAGTGCCTGGATTTCAGAGGAGAACCTGTTTCCAGACATGCATAGGTTGAGTTTCGACTAAGCGTTGAAAAGAGTGTTCTAAGGAGACAAGAGTCCGAGAGAGAACAAGCTCGGGAGGGAGAACGACAAGAAATCGTCCAAGGAAGGAGTCCTTTGAGGTTTCTCCAACTCAGTAAAGTGAGATTCATCTAGGAGGGATTTAGAATCATTCAAGACCGTCAGATCTGGGAGGAGTTGTGCGAAGGATAACCGAGAGCTATTTCGGAAATCGGAGTTCGGGACACTTCGAAAACATCGAAAGGTGAGATCGCCGAAGTCGCAAACTCACAAGGTGAATCTTGACCATTGGATGCGAGGAGACACGTGGCAGCAGATTAGAAAGTCTGGGAGTCGGAGGTCCAGAGGTTTGTGTGTGTGAAGTGAATAGGAAGTTCATGAAGTCGTGGAGCTCGAAATGTAGTTGGACCGTCAGATCCAGGGAGACACATGGCGAAGACCCGTGAGTTCAAGGAAATTAATTTTGGAAGGAAACAAAGGAGGAGATTGTAGTATCGTCGGAGCCTGAAGTGGCGAAGGATTGACCCGAGGTCATAGCCCGTGGTCATACAATAGAGAAATAGTCTAGCACACGACTAGTACTCGCGAATTAGTGTTGTTAAGCACCAGAAAGCGGAGTTGTAAGTGATCCGAACTTACACACGGCATCAAGAGGACCTATGTGAGTGTGTAAATTCCTCAGGGTTAGTTAAAGGCCTGAAGAACCAATTCGGTTAAAGGAGTTTGAAGATCCAAGACCGGGAGGTCGCATAGTCCCAAGGAGGGAAGGGGTTATGCGCCACTCAGCTTATATCAAGCAACCAAAAAAGTATTATTACACTAGTTAAATACCATGTCATAAATCCATTCAATCAAACAATTAAATTGCCTTTCATTAAAATAATTTTATCAATTTCACATCTTTATCACTTGCCTTTCATTAAAATAATTTTATCAATTTCACATCTCTATCACCATTACATTACCTTTAGGATTCATAGTCTTACCTTAACACGTAAACAATTCCCAAGGACTTATAATCCTACCAAGTCTTCACGGTAACAATTGACTTATAATCCTACCAAGTCTTAACGGTAATAATTAAATTGCCTTTCATTAAAATAATTTTATCAATTTCACATCTTTATCACCATAATTAAATTGCCTTTCATTAAAATAAATTTATTAATTTCACATCTTTATCACCATTACATTACCTCTAGGATTCATGGTCTTACCTTAAGACTTTAACCATGCCCAAGGACTTACAATCCTACCAAGTATTCACGGTTTTACCAGGATTTATATTCCTACCCCTTTGTGCCTTATGGATTACCCAAGGCCATACGATCCCACCATTAGGCTTTGTAGATTTACCCTAGGATTTACGAGACACTTAAGGCTTTATGGATCATGCCCTAGATATATCAACTATATCAAGGCTTCATAAGACATAACAAAATGTTAAGAACCAAATATCAATATAGCATAGAAAAACCTCAGAATAAGTACTCAACGCCTTGAAAAAGAGATAATTTCATATAATAAGCCTCTTTGAGGGGGCAACCTCCTTTTACACCACATAAGTGTTCAAGTACAAGATGATTCCAAATGAAAATGTCTCCTTGGTATATATAGGAGACTAGGAGGTACAATTACAAGTAATGGACCCAAGCCGACATAAATAAAATAACATTACTAATGTAATATTCCCCAATTAACACAAAACCAATAATCAACTCAAATCACACATTCATGGCTTTACTACTCTCTCATGTGCTATCATTCTAGTGAAATAAAAATGCACAAAACCACCAAGCCCCAAATTCCAACAAACATTCAACATTGAGTCTAGTTTCATTCATAAAAAACACATAGGTATCTTCAAACATTCAATACTAACTAATACCATATATTCACCATGATAGCCAATGCCATCATTAGTAATCAAATATCATTGAAAACATTGTCCACAATAACACACAATCACAATAGTGATATATCATCTTATACAATCACAACAATCATCAATCACAATTTATTCATCACAAAAACCATGTGTCATCATCAATCATTCAACCATCCTCAACCATCATTGATAATTAACATTGTCAATCATCAACTTGTAATTGATACAATCCATAATCAATGCAACTAGATAATCATTCTCAACAATCCATAATTAGGAGAAACATCATCCAAAATTAGATTCACAGTCAAGAGTGCATAATAAAAGCAACTAGGTGTCATCATCAATAATCTACAATAACAAATTAGAATAGTTAGATAACATCTTCAACAATTAAGGATCATAATCATTAGATATCATCTTCAACAATGATCAACAATTTTCCTTCGCTAAATATCATCATCAACCAAACAAAAATCAGGGTAATCACATTTCAACACCAAGATCATAATAAAAACCAAGATAATGAAATTACAACGCCAAGATCATATTAAGGAAAACCAAATGTAATCAATCATAAAACATAATCATAATACTGAAGTAATGAGTAAAATTAAATAAACCCCAAATACACCTAATGCTTGAATTTTCATGCGGTAAGAAAACTAATAAAAATATAAAAATATACTTAAAAGAATTATAAAACATCATGTATATTTAAAACATGTTTACTCATTCTTATTAAGATCTCAAATTACATATATAAATTATGCATCTATACACTACCATAAATTCTATTTTCAACTAAAATTTTATTTATCAATATCAAAAATTAACTTAAAATTAAAAATTTATTTCAAAATAATTTAGGAAAAAATTCATCTAAATAAAAACTTATATTATTTTTTTCACTTTTATCCCCAAAAAATCTTACACGTCTTATGAAAACATATGGAAATTTTGATCTTAAGTCAAAAAAATTGTCGAAACTTGAATTCAACTTACCAAGGTGGTTGTTATATATATATATATATATATATATATATATATATATATATATATATATATAT
>ML791557.1:244820-294668 GCA_009831015.1 Picea engelmannii | reverse complement strand
ATCCTTTTATTTTCTTGAAATATTTATGTTTCTTGAATTACTACGACGGACTTCTGTCAAGTCCCACATTTTGAACATATATAAGTCCCAAAGAAAATCTAAAGAGGAGTACCACCTCTATAAAAATGCAGGGGGGTTTACATCCTCATGAGGTTTTTGTTTCGGTCCTAACGAATTCAAGCGTCAACATGTCTTTAAACACTTCCATCTAATGCATAGTTCTACACACCCATTTACATCCGACAAGTTTTCTTCCTTTTGAAAAAGGTACAAGATCCCAAGTATCATTCGCCATTAAGGAATTATATTCTTCATTCATCATTTCATACCAATCAGGATGGATAGAATCTTTTGCAAATGTTTATGGATAATGAGTCTCTAAAATTTAAGAAAAAATTGAGGAAACTCTCTAAAACAATGAACATATATGACATTGATTTGAAGGATTGTTGTCAATATCACCAACTATTTCCCATGTTGTATGGACCCATCTAGGAATATATGGTCTTGGTGTAGGTTCATGTTCAACAGATCCAACAAGAGGAAGGTGAGTAGGTGGAGGTGGATTTTCATCCTCATTGTTATTATCTAAAGAAGAAATAGAATATGAGCACTAGTAGAAAAATTGGGAATCAAAGATGGCACAATTGTTGAAGATGGCCCACAGGTCAAAAATTGCACAGCCACCTAATTAGGCTCGAAGGTCAAAAGACCTTCATCAAACTTAAGATCTCTCTTAATAATAATTTCAGTGGAATGAGATTGAAGAATTCTATAACCTTTTATGTCTTCAAAGTATCCAACAAAAATTAACTGAGACACTCTTTGGATGTAATGTTTCCCTATTCTCATCAAGAATGTTAGCCATGCTTCACTACCAAACACACTAAAGTGGCTTACATCTGATTTAATTTTACGCCATGCTTCTTCTGGTGTTAAATCTTTTAAATCTCGTATGGTAGTGTGATTTACTATGTAATTTGCACAATTAATGGCTTCTACCCAAAAATGAGGACTTAATCCCTTGGATTGGATCATACAATTTGTCATTCCTTGTGTAATTATGTCTTTCCACAACACCATTTTTCTATGGTGTATATGGAGCAGTATGTTGCATCTGAATTCCTTGTGCAATGTAGTAAGTTGTGAATTGTTGTTAACATATTCACCTCCATTATCAATTCTTAACTTTTAAAGTTGGTGTCTAGATTGTTTTTCTACAAGGGACCTCTATTGTTAATTCTTAACTTCTAAAGTTGATGTCCATATTGTTTTTTTACAAGGATCTTCTAGGACAAAAGAATCTCAAAAGCTTCACTTTTAAGTTTTAGACAACAAACCCAAGTGCACTAAATAAGTCATCAATAAAAGTTGAGAAGTGCTTGAACCCAGAGAAAGAAGTAGAAGGAAGTGAACCACAAAAATCACTATGAATGGGCTACAAGGGGTTTCAGGCATGCTAAGAGGCATGTTTATCAAAATTGTCCTAAAGATTTTTTCCATGAACACAATTGAAACAAAAACCATCTCTAAAAGAAACAAGAACAATACCAATCACCATATTTTGATTATATAATTATTGCAATGAGCTATAGTTTAGATGACCAAATCATTCATGCCAAATTTTGTTCAAATCATCGCTATGAGCAATAAAAATTGATGGAAGAGATGATAACCCAGAGTTTTCAAATTTGTACAACATCGTAATATAATCAACGGTTCCAATTTCTAGGACATTCTTAGGATTTCCCAAATCCTTGATTACAACTTGGAAAGGTGAAAATTATATCGGTTTACTTTCCCCTAAATGAGTGATTTGATACACTAATAGAAGGTTGCAAGAAAGACTTGGAACATATAATATTGTTAGGATATTTAGACACTTAGGAGTTAGTAAGATCTACTTGGTCTATTGTGTCGTTACGTAAAAGTGTGTTTTCTAGTGTGTTTCTTTAGTATGCATTAGTATGCATTTGTAGTTAGGAAATCTGACGGTCACGATATGTTCCCGACATAGAGTGATCTGACGGTTCATACTTTCCTTGATATTAATGACCATTGATCTGTGGTTTAACACCCGATTGGTCCATGATCTCTATTTAAAGAGCATGGAGGGTCATTTTCCGATGATCGATTGTGAGAAACTCTCTTGTAAAATCTCTCTGTAATCTTTTTCTTTGCATTAATAAACTGCTCCAAGTGGCCGTGTTGGTTGGGGTCGTGGATGTTTCCCCGTAGGGATTTTACCACGTGAAAACATCAGTGTGTTGATCGTTGATCTGGTTATGTGAGTGTTTATTGAAGGTGTTTTTCCTCTGTTGGAATACCTGTGTTGTCGAACATGGTAACAGAGCCTGTTTGAAGACCCGCTCCTGTTGAAGATCGAGATCATGAAGCCGAGTTGCCTCATCTCCACTTTTTGTTATTTTCGTACATTTCTGGGCTGAGAGGACTGTTCCATTGCGTCTGGAGCACTCGTTTCAGTCAGGAACACTTTTTGTTTCACTCGAAAACGTTTCTGTTTGCCCAATATACGGCCATTACAGTCAGATCCGGAGGTATAAAGCTTGAATACACATTTTTTTTAAATTTTTGCAGAGTAGTATTTTGGTTTTGTTTTATTTATTTCCCGGTTGCTACTCTTTTAGATATGATTATTCTCTTTGCCTTGTGCCCTGTGAGATCTCGTAAAATCATAAACAGATAGGAAAAGGTGCATCTTCTGGGTAAGCTAACCGAGATCTAACCCTTGTTGTCATCGAAACGCGAAATTTTTTTCTTGTGTGAAAAGAGTTTTTTTTTAGCAAGCTCTCCAAGGCCGTCTTCAACAACAAAAACAATAACAATCCTCCTTCTGAACATTACAATATATTTTGCTAGATCATTTGGTTAAAAGTTGTCTTATTAAGTAAGAGGTCTTGAGTTCAAGTCTCTCTTTTTTACCTTTTTTGAAAAAATTCATGCTAAAATTGTAAAGTGCATTTCTCTTCAAGTATAAAAGTGAATCACTATAAGTAGCTTTAATATTTTATTTTAGAGTTATTTATTTTGCATGCAACTTTTCTATTATAAAGTAACTTCATTGTAAAAGTGATCCCCACTTCTCTTTATAAAAGTGGGTTCATAAAGCAACTTACACAATCACGTGGTCATTTGGTTACCGATTGTGCCTTTTTTTTAAAAGGGCATAACTCTAACATCGGAAGTTCGTTTTCAGTGTTGTTTTTTTTAAAACCGCATAAATTTTTGAGCTCTTTCCATCCAAATCATCAATTTCAGTTTTTAAATCCACATTATTTTCATATTTAATATGGCTTCTACAAGTACTGTCTTGCTTACCAGCAACAACTCCTTCCAATGGAAATCTCATATGGAAGATTTATTAAGAAGTAAAGGCTTGTACTGGATTACATTGAGAAAGGAAAAAACACCCACTGATGTTGATAAGAAATCCAAGTGGGATAATAGGAATGACGAAGCACGTGGAATAATCGGAATCCCCATCTCTCTTGACTTAAGGTACCACCTTCAAGATATTGATGATCCCAAAGAAGCTTGGGACACGATTGAATCTGTGTTTGGTAAACTCAATATTATTTGAGCACAACAGTTAGAAAATCAAATACTGACCTTGAGTCCAAATGATTTTTCTTGCGTTGGAGACTATCTATCTAGGTTTAAAACACTCAGAATTTTGTAAGATAAAGATGGAGAAAGAGCGTTGCATCTATCTTATTCTTTCTAAGGTAGGTAGTGCATATTCTGTGTTTGTATCTACCTTTTATGCCATGAGAGAGGCTCTAGGGGAAGAAGTTTATGAAAAACCCACTCTTGAGTCCTTTTGTGCTCTTTTGATTCGAGAGGAAGATAATCTTGTACAATTTGGAGTGATCAACACTGCAGGTCCCTCCAACAAAGCCTTAGTCGCCCAATAGAAAGATAAACCCAGGTATCCCAAGAAGCAACATCCTCGCTACAACAAAAAACAACATAAGGGTCCCAAACCTGCTCAAACAACTTCAGCTCCTACTGGTGACAAAGGAGAAAAATATAAAAGTAAGAATACTAACATGCATTGCAACTTTTGTGATAAAGATGGTCATGATGAGTCCAAATGTTTCAAGAAGATGGCAGCTTTAGAAGAGGCGATGAAGAAGCACAACATCAGTATTGATTCTACTTCTTCTTCTCACGGACATGCACTTTCTACTTCTGGTTTCTCCTTCAATTCAAATTCTACTACTACTTCTTTTTCTGATGAGTGGCTTATTGATTCATGAGCATCTTATCATATGGATAAGGATAAATCCATATTTTCTTCTCTAAATGAATGTAACACCAAGAAAATATATGTTGGTGATGACAGATCTCTTAGTGTTGTAAGATCTGGAACAGTTCAAGTAGATAATGGTCATTTCAATGATGTATTATGTGTTCCAAGTCTTTCTTGTAACCTTCTATCGGTATATCAAATCACTCATTCAGGTGAAGGTAAAAATGTCGAGTTTTCACCTCACCAAGTTGTAATCATTGATCTAAAAGATCCTAAGCATGTTCTTGCAACTGGAATTGCTGATGATATTACCAGGTGGTACAAGTTTGACAACTTTGGGTCATCAGCTTTTTCATCATTTTTTGTTGCTCATGGCGATGAATTGAAAAAACTTTGGCATGAGCATTTTGTTCATCTAAACTATCGCTCATTACATCAACTATGTAATCAACAAATGGTAACTGGTCTTCCTCTTGTTTCATGCAGAGATGGTGTTTGTGTCAGTTGTGTTCTCGACAAACATCATTGGGACAGTTTTGACAAACGTGCCTCTTGGCACGCCTCAGGTCCTTTGCAGCTTGTTCACAGTGATTTGTGTGGTCCACTTTATTCTCCTTATTTTTCTGGGTGAAAGTATTTCTTAACTTTCATTGATGGATTTTCCAGACGTACTTGGGTTTACTTCTTAAACTCAAGAGTGAATTTTTTGATAAGTTTTCGACCTACAAGTCCCTTGTAGAAAAGCAATTTGGACATCAAATTCAAAGGTTAAGAACAGATAATGGAGGCGAATATGTGAAAAATAATTATACAAGCTACTGCACTACATAGGGAATCCAAATGCAACACATTGTTCCATATACACCACAACAAAATGGTGTTGTTGAGAGAAAGAACCACACATTAAAAGAAATGGCTAATTATATGATCCAATCTAAGAGATTAAGTCTAAAGTATTGGGTGGAAGCCATCAACTGTGCAAATTACATAGTAAATCACACTCCCACAAAGGCTCTTAAAAATATAACACCGGAAGAAGCTTGGACTAAAATTAAACTAGATGTAAGTCACTTCTGTGTATTTGGCAGTATAGCCTGGGCTCACATTCCTGATGAGAAAAGGAAAGCATTGCAGCCTAAAAGTGAGAAGTGTATATTTGTTGGTTATTTTGAAGATGTCAAAGGTTACAAACTTCTTCAATCACATTTTAATGAAATTATTATTAGAAGAGATGTTAAATTTGATGAAAATCTCTTGGCCTGTGAGCCTAATTCGGCGATTATGCCTCTTCGGCCTACGAGCCATCTTCAGCGTTTGTGCCTTCTTATGATCTGGTTTCTTCTTCAAATGATGACAGTGAGGATGAAAATCCACCTCCGCCTGCTCACCCTCCTCCAGATGAGTCCTTTGAACCTGAACCAGCACCAGCTCCATCGCTTCCTAGATGGGTCTGTTCAACACGAGAAGCAGTTGGTGATCCTTCAGATCAGCGTCAGACACGTTCACAGTTCCAGCGAGCCTCTTCTCTTTTGGATCAAGTTTCAGAAACTCATGATCTAGGGACATTTGCAGAAGCTTCAGGTCATCCAGATTGGGATACAACAATGAATGAAGAGTATCGTTCTTTAATGGCAAATGATACTTGGGATCTTGTACCTCTTCCAAAAGGAAGAAAACTTTTTAGATGCAAATGGGTCTATAGAACTAAGTATGCATCAGATGGAAGTGTTGAAAGACACAAGGCTCAGTTAGTTGCCAAAGGATTTTCCCAAGTTGAAGGAATTGACTATAATGAAACCTTTTCCCGTGTAGAAAAAATGAATTCCATCCGCCTTGTTCTTGCCCTTTCTGCCTCACATAATGGGAGGTCCATCAGATGGATGTTAAATACTCCTTCTTGCACGGAGATTTGCACGAAGAAATCTACATGGAACAACCTCATGGCTATGTCCAGAATGACTCTAGCCTTGTTTTTCGCTTCAAGAAATCTCTTTATGGTCTTAAGCAAGCTCCCCAAGCTTGGTATGCCAAAATGGATATCTTTCTTATTGCCACTAGATTCTCTAGATTCCATTCTGATCCTAATGTCTATACCAAGAAAGTAGGAAGCCATCTCATAATCCTTATCCTTTATGTTGATGACCTTATCCTTACTGGTAGTGACTCAAAACTTTTAAACCATGTGAAAACCAGCCTTAAGAAGAAATTTGCAATGACAGACTTAGGCTTTTTGCACTATTTCCTTGGCCTCCAAGTTTTGCAAACCAATGAAGGGATTTTTCTTTCCTAGTCTAAGTATGCTTGTGACCTTCTTCGTCGCTTTCACATGGACGATTGTAAACCAACCCCTTCTCCCTTCTAGTCTGGAGTCAAGCTTTCCGCCACCTGTACTTCTCCTGAAGTTGATGCCACCCTATACCGTCAGTTAGTTGGTAGCCTCTTATACTTGACTCATACCCATCCTGATATTTCCTTTGTTGTTGGTCTTGTTGCCCGATATATGCAAACACCCCATGAAAGCCATTAGAAAGAAGCTAAAAGGATACTTCTCTATGTTCGTGGTACATTTCAATTCGGGATACATTACAGTTTAGGGGGGACTCCTTTATTGGTTGGTTTCACTGATTCAGATTGGGCCCACGACCCTGATGATCATAAGTCTACTGCAGATTATGTTTTCAGCCTTGGTTCAGGACCTGTCACTTGGGCCTGTAAGAAACAACAGGCTATTGCACTTTCTTCAGTAGAAGAAGAGTACCGAGCAGCGGTAAATGCAAGTCAGGAAGCCCTATGGCTTCGATAGATCCTTTCAGAGTTTGGATTCCATCACCAGCATCCGACCAGCCTTTGGTGTGACAATCAAAGTGTCATCAAGCTCGCCAAAGACCCATTTCAACATCAGCGTAGCAAACACATCGAGCTACACATGCACTTCATCAGAAAGCTCATTCATGATCAAGTTATTGAAGTGCTCTTTTGCCCTAAAGAAGATCAAGTTGCAAACATTTTCACAAAGTCTCTTATAGAAGCGAAGTTTTCCAAACTTCGATCTATGTTAGGAGTTCAGGAAGTTTTCATTAAGGGGGGATAGGCTCTAATGCCTCCTTCCTTCTCCTATTGTGTCACTATTGTAAATCCTTCAAACCTATCCCAAGTTGTTCTTAAGGGGGGATGTTAGGATATTTAGACACTTAGGAGTTAGTAAGATCTACTTGGTCTATTGTGTTTCTTTAGTATGCATTAGTATGCATTTGTAGTTAGGAAATCCGACGGTCACAATATGTTCTCGACATAGAGTGATCTAACGGTTCATACTCTCCTCGATATTAATGGCCATTGATCTGTGGTTTAACACCCGATTGGTCCATGATCTCTATTTAAAGAGCATGGACGGTCATTTGTCGATGATCAATTGTGAGAAACTCTCTTGTAAAATCTCTCTGTAATTTTTTTCTTTGCATTAATAAACTGCTCCAAGTGGCCGCGTTGGCTAGGGCCATGGATATTTCCCCGTAGGGGTTTTACCACGTGAAAGCATCGGTGTGTTGATCTTTGATCTGGTTATGTGAGTGGTTACTGAAGGTGTTCGTCCTCTGTTGGAATACCTATGTTGTCAAACAAATACATCATTGAAATGACCATCATCTCACTGAACTATTCTAGACTCTACAACACTAAGAGATCTATCATTACCAACAAATATTTGTTTGGTGTTATATTCATTTAGAATGAAAAATATGGGTTTATCCTTATCCATATGATAAGATGCTTCATAATCGATGAGTCATTCATTAAAGGAAGAAGTAGATGTTGCAATCAAGGAAAAACATAAGCATAAAATGCATGTCCATGAGAAGAAGAGTTAGAAGAAGAAGAATCAAGATTGATGTTAAGATTCTTCAATGTTGCTTCTAAGGCTTCCATCTTTTGGAACATTTAGACTCTAGATGGCCATCTTTCCCACAAAAATTACAAAGTCTCTCAATCTTCTTGCCTTTTGATTTCCTTCATTTATCACCATTAGGAGTAGCAGATAACTACGAGGGTTTGGAGCCCTTGTCTTGTTTATTGTTGCATCTTCAGATTCTTTGATTTGTCCTTTTGTTGGGAAACTAAGGGTTTTTTAGATATACCTACAACGCTAATCACTCCAAAATGCAAGAGCTTATCTTGCTATCTAATTAAAGGATCACACAAAGCTTCTAAATATGGAATTTTGTAAGTAGAATTTTGACTAATAAGAGCTTCTCTAGTGGAGTGAAAAGTAGATGCAAACACAAAATAGGAAATGCCAAGCTTAGAAAGAATAGCATATATAAGTTGGTCATCTGTCTTGATTATCTTACATTCAACAAGTAAAACTTTAATTGTTTTGGATTTAGATAGAAAATATTTAATGCAAGAGAAATCACAGGGATTTAATGCAACCCGTTGGTTTTCAAGCTAGTGGGATCAAATCTCATTGTGTTTACCAAACACTATTTCCAGATTTTTCCATGTTGCATTTGGGGTCTCAATTCCTTGAAGGTGAAATTGAAGGTCACTAAAGATGGGCATTCTGATTAATCCACGTGATTTTTCATTTTTATTATCTCATTTGGATTTCTTTAATTCATTAAGAATGACAGCTTTTCTTCTCAAGATAATCCAATAAAGCCCCCTACTTCGTATTATATCCTCCAAATAATATTTCCGTAAGAAGTAGTTTGAACTAATAAGCGAGAGATCACTTTGACTAGTCATATTACAATATGCATGTAAAGACTTGAAAAGTATAAATTGAATGTGTAAATAGAAATCTCTTGAAAAAATAGGTAGTTTAAAAAAAAACAACACTGAAAAATGGATTTCAAATGTCAAAGTTATGCCATTTTGAAAAAATGCATAAAAAGGAACCAAGGTGCTACATCGCAAGTGGTGATTGATCAATGTGGTGATAGTTGCACAATTAGGTTCTTTAGTAAAAAAAAAATCCCTTCCCTATTCAACTTTCACTAAATATAGACATTATGATTAATCCATGTACTTCGTCATTTTTATTAGCTCATTCGGCTTTCTTCAATGCATTAAGAAGATAAAAAAAAATTCTCAAGGTAACCCAATGAAGTCCCCTACTTCATATTATATCCTCCATATGGGATTTCCATAAAACATAGTTTGAACTAATAAGCAAGAGATCACTTGGACTAGTCATATTACAATATGCATGTAAAGATTTAAAAAGAAGAAACTAAATATGTAAATAGAAAGCTCTCAAAAAACTAGTTAAAAAAATGACACTAAAAATGGAGTTCAAATGTAAAAATTATGTCATTTTGAAAAAAGGAATAAAAAGGAACCAAGGTGTTGCATGGAATGTGGTGATTGATCAATGTGGAAATTGGCGCACAATGGGCACCAAATGAATTAATGAAAAATATATAACAAATATTAAGAAGGAGAACAATGTTTTCCCCCTCGAAGTGCATGCATACCCCCAAAACCCTTGTTTTTGCCTACAAAAATTTTCAACACGACAACACCCAAAAATGTAAATTTTTACAAAAACAAATCTGAAACTTTATACAATCAAGGTTCATCTCAGTCAATCTACTCAAGAAATGCAAGTATGTTGTTTGTTTTTTATTTGTTAAGATCACATAAAGTGCAACTCAAAAAGCATACACAGAAAAGTAAACACTTTCCACTATGTTTCTGATTTGTTGAGATTGCACAAAGTGCTCGACAAAGAGCATATGCATACTCAAAAGAGAACAAATTGAAAGAAAAAAACAAACAAAAACAAAAAAAAATATTAAAACATAATGAAAAATCTTTTAAACATCGTAATGACATTGTATACCTCTGTATCTAATAAAAATGATTGTATCTTAGGAAAATGGAAATATTTTCGGGTGAAACAAAAATATCTTCCAATTGAAAACAATGCTACAACACACTGAAATGATTCTCTTGGACCCAAAATGATCAGAAATAGAAAAAACCAATTGTTCTTTTATGCAAGCAATGATAGAGGTTTAAGATCTCAATTAACAATAGGAGCAGATATTCATAAGGGCTTTGATACTATGTTCGATAAACGAGGTATTTTCGCACAAGTCAAACACATTAAGGAAACCACTCACACAAACAGATCAAATGTCAGTGCAGTAATGCAATACATGGTTAAAACCCTTAGACAGGAAAATAGTGCATGGCCTAGTCATTGCAACCACTTGAGGCAATATATTAATGCAAAAGAACATATTAGTCTCTCATAATCGATCATCAGTGAATGGTCGTCCATGATCTTTAAATAGAAATCATGGACCAATCTGATGTTAAGGTATGAATCAATATAGTCATTAGTATCACGGAAAAGATTAATCGTTGGATCACTTTATGTCTAGAAGATAATCATAACCGTCAAATCACTTTATGTCTAGAACATAATCACAACCATCAGATCATGGGGTCTCCACTTAGTGAACCTGTGACATAGCACATGTGTTCATGGGATATTAAAGAATACCCCTAATTTCACTAGATATTGATAAATACCTCCCAAAATCCNGCATCTCCCCACCCCAATACGTACAATATATTGACTCTATTTTTCAAAATTTTAAAACCCCCTTTATGAATGAATGTGATAAGATATTGGTCAAAAAGGTGAATCCCCCGTGCATAGGATTAGATAATTACAATGCATACTAGAAAAATAATTTAAAGAAACACACTTTACCTAAAGACACATTAGACCAAGTTGATTTTCACTAGCTCTTAAGTGTCTAAATATCCTAACACCAATGATTAACTCAATCGATTTGCACAAACAATTTCAAGGCAGACTTTATTGTGATCTCTACAATTTAATCATGTTGAGATTCAAGTCTTGTTGATCCCTACAAGCTTTACCAATGATAATGTGGATGACAATTGAGACTCCATATAGATATTTTGATGAAGAGGAGGGAACCTGTGAGGTTCTCCTTGAAAAAAATCACATCAGTGTTAACAATTGAATGAGTCAATGTCAACAGTCATACACGTTAGTATTGTCTTCAATAAACAAGTCATGACATACTTTGGCTTATACTCATGCTCATAATAAAATATAATAGAAATTTATACATGTACAAGATGTATAGATATGTGTATTCCAAGCATGTACCTAAGTATATATAAATGCACATCAGTTACAAATATAGTAAATATGTTTTGAAATTACACTACTTCATTACACTTTTTTTTAACATATGTCAAATATATAATGTTGGTTCACATTTATTTTGATATATAAATGTTGATATCAAGACTCCACTATTTTGTGAACCTTCCTTCTGCATCCTTAATCATTAATTTCTCCTTGATAGATTTTAGTTATATTGCATTGGGAAATAAGTAAATTAAGAATTTATTTTACAAAATCCATTTCCAATTGAATTATTATGGCACACTAACCCCGAACCTTTATAACCTCAACATCAATAAATGATACAACTTATGGTAACATAGTAAGCATGCATTTCAATGAGTGGGGATGAGGGGAGTTAATATAAAAATGAAAGGCCTTTTGTGACACCCATCGAGCATGTGTGCTTCTTATGCAGATTCAGCGACGGGACATACAAAGAGCACAAGGAGGAAGAAATTGGTTGGGTAAGAACTTGTCTTATGGGCATGGGAAGGATAAACTTGGGGCACAATGGTGACATGTGAGCCCAAGGGGGAACACACCCTTCTTCTTCCCTTGTGATGGACGACAGAGACTTGGATTGCATTTAGGCAAGGACAAGGTGACTTGGGAGCACACCCAAGGAGTAGACCTGTCTGCCCTTGGTAGCATGGATGCACCGGAGAAGTTGGACTACCCCATCGGCACACCTACGGATACTCATGACGATCGGCACAAGGAAGAGCACAAGGAAATGGGAGCGCACCCAAGGATAGGGCACGCCAATCCAAGAGACACGATGGTTGATGGGAAGACAAGCTCATCTGGGTGCACCAGGTCCATGAAGAGGCACAATGGTTTGGTTGAGTGTGATGATTCACGAAGAGGCATGACACACCCAAAAGATGCAATGTTTCGTATTGGTGACCCTTAGATTCCATATAAAAGAAAAAGACACACAACCAAAGTCATAAGAAAAGCTTGTTGTTTGGCTTTGTCATAAATATGAACAAGAGTTATATTATAGAATCATAGTATATGATTTACTTAGCTTGATATTACGTATCTAACTAGAATCATAGTATATAATTTACTTAGCTTGATATTACGTATCTAACCAGTTCTTTTCTAACTTAACTTTGATATTTGATATGAGTTATATATGAAGCGAGATCATGGAGAGAAAATCCACCGAGGGAAAAGATTTCAATGAACTGAGAGATGTTGAAGGTGGGAGAAACGACTCTATCCTTGAGAACGTCCCAGTGTGGGTTTCCTGCCTCTTAAACTTTGTGAACCAAACTTTATGACTATTATAAAAAGAAATACAAACACCTATCTCTCACATACTTTTAAGTATATCAAACTTTATGAATATTACAAAGTCCAATTCCCACTTTATACTATCCTTGGTTATCACAAATCAAAATTTAATTGAAGAATAAGACAATTTTACCATACCAAAGTTCACTGCCAAATACAAATAAATGTATTGTGAATATTTTTATATAAAATAAAAAATCAATACATTATCTACGTGTAGATTTTTTTTTTTATCCATACTTTTATATAGTGAGAAAATTTATGTCATTAATAAGGAACTGAAAGGAACAAAGAACGTTGTAAAAAATTTGCTCGGTGGTGTATGAATCGTCGACGCAAACAGTGAAACATGGCCTATATGTTCTGTGATATAAATGTGGCAACTTTATATTATATCAAACAATTTTTATATTTCATTTCCAGTGCTTGTTTGAGTACGTAAAGGGAAAACAACCATGTGTATGACATAGGTGCGCCCCCTTTTTTTGGTTGGTGTAATTTCTGGCATATTCTTCATGCATACGAATTATTGTGAGGAAAAAAGAATAGAGGCACACTAGTGCCTTTCATTGTGTGGACACCTTAAATGTTTTATAACTTCCTAAGTTATTTTAGAAAACAATAATGCAAATTACAGAGATATGTGCATTCCTTAAGACAATAGAATCTACTTACATGACATTGTTAGGTTTGAAAGCAACTATAGACAATGCCCAATCAACATGTTGCATCGTCACTTAAACTCAAACTCAAACATATCTAGAATCTACTTACATGACATTGTTAGGTTTGAAAGCAACTATAGACAATGCCCAATCAACATGTTGCATCGTCACTTAAACTCAAACTCAAACATATCTATATTGTTAAAAGAATTGACTGGAAAAGGCTAGATTGTATCAGTTAGTATATAAAAATGACAAAAAGTCTTCTTTGTAGAATTGATTTGTTTGTTGTAAAAATGTTCTATTATATCATCTAGACTTTATGGATATTGGAAGCATATACAATATTTATTTTTATTTCTTTAATGAATAAAGAACAAGATTAAGATAGATGAATAGCAATAATAAATACACCAGAATATGTTTTGACATCACTTCCCAGTGTATCTTGGAAGAATTATTCTAGAGAGAGAATGAATGTCCACCATGAGCTTTTTAACTAGTGAAGGTATTTTTTCCCATCCTTAGTGTGAAGCATCGACTGTGTATTGCAAAGAAACCATGATTATGATCAAGCAAAACAGAAAAGAGTTATGTATATCAGCAGTAAAATTGGGACTGTATCCATCCAATTTTATCAAGGGTTTTAATGTATATATGTGTATGACGCAATCGTTCAGTAGAAGCACAATCGTTGCGTAAACGTTGTTATCGTTGAAATTGTTAGTTTCAACTTTTTGTCAATTATTGTTGATATTTTCATAGTACATCTTGATTTTAAACGAATCCATTGTAGGTTTTTGGTTGAACTACAAAGAATATGAGTCATTGATTTGTCATAAGGTTTTGTATTTCAAAGGGTTTAGTTATAAATTTGTTGATTCTGAATTAATGAAAATAAATATATGTTGAAAAGGAGTCTTTGTTGCAGGAATTGATGGTGGTTGGCTTCAACATTTATAATAATATAATATAATCAAAGTTCACGTCAAGCACTAGCTTTTTTACGGTAATTATCAAATCACCATCCACATATAATACATGCAGAGACTCACATGTGCGTATCATAAATCATGTTCCACCCATTAAATAATCAATATCTCTCATACAACGAGTGTCTCGCCAGGGAAAGAGCCCACTTCTTTTCCTACCTAAACTAGGGTCGGATACTGCTTGCTAGTGAGATTCAATCAACTGCATTTGGAACGGGTAAAGAAAACAATGAAATAGGTGAATCCAATACTGCTAAATCATACGCGAAAGGGAGACCTGAGCAAGAAAAGAAAAGGGTTTGACTTGCAAGTTGGTCTTGTCCTGAATGCTTAGCTATCATACCAGCTACCTCTCATCACTTTTTCTTTCGATCATAATAATATAGAAGAAGAAGAAGAAATTTTAACGTCAACGAGGCTAACAATAGCCTATGGGACAGACCGCCTCATACACTGATTTCTGCATTTTAGTCCTTTTTCCTATTCAGCTTGATGATGAGCTCTCCCACTTTCTCCAGTGTCCCCTCGCTGAATAAATTATTCCAAGAGTTAGTTGTTAAAATACTTACATAATTGTCCCTACTTTCTTTGAAAGCTTCACACTCTACAATGAAATGATTTTTGGTTTCCACTTTTTTGGAGTTGCAGAACATACACACCCTTTCTTCCCAAGCTTCCTTTGGTCTTTTCCGACGCCCGGTTTCACAACGAAGTTGATGGGAATTGGTTCTTAATTGGGCAATAAGCATTTTGGCTCTCCAAGATATATTGGCCCCTATGTATGCTTTTTGATGGTGGTTGTAAGTGGGGTTAAACTCTTCATTGTAATACTTTTTCTTTCTTCCTAGCCCTTTATCCTAGGATCGCTTGTGGAACCTATCAATAACAAAAGTATTTATCTCTTTACTATTTGTAGGGCACATGTTCAAGTGAATATCTCATTTACTAAGCCATTTAATATTTTTACGCATCCACGTCTTCTTTCTTTTGCACAATATGTCATTGAAGACGACCTCAGGCCACCGACCGTCTTCCATTTGCTCACATTTTTATTTTTTTTAGATATCTTATGAGACGCACCATAGCAATTGCTTCAATAGGAGCAGTAGCAGCCCCCATTTCACTCAGCATGATATCATAAGGAACTGAACTTTTAATTTTAAACTTGTTTGTAATCAGTCATTTTTTAATCTTCTCAATTTGCTTCCATTGTAAGTTAGTATTGTTGGCCCACACTTCACAACCATAGAGAAGCATCGGGATCACTAAAAACCCAAAAAGGGTTTGCATAGTCTTCCAATCCCATAGCTATGCCTCTCCGCACCTATTTTGGAAAGCATAGAACGTTTTCCAACCTCCCAAAGTTCTTTTCTTTCTGCAACCTTCCCAACTTAGATTTGTGTTGAAGTCAATTCGAGGTATTTGTAATATGCCACTTCATCAAGAGTGTTGCCTTCAAATACATTCTCTCATTCATATCTCGTCGTTTGGTTGATGTGTTTTATGTTGATTCATTTAGAGGGTGATCTGCATCCATTCCGAGCATGGTTTTTCATTCTTGAGAAGGTGGTTGGTTGAGTTTTCCAGCCATTGAATGATTCACCCACCCCTAAAATAACACTACTTGCCGCATCTTTTTTTGCATTGACCATTTCTTCTCTTTCGAATGCCAAGAGAGAAAAGGTAAGTACAATTATTTGGGTCATCTTTACACAACCTGAAGGACGAAAAAGGCCTAAGTACCTACTAGATTCGATCCACCACTTATGGATTATTCCATCCAATTTATGGTTTGTGTTAGAGGCATCTCCTCGGTCACTGGACTCGGGCTCATGTGAGTGTTGCCTACGGGTTCAGGTCATATTTAGCCTTCTTTGGACTGATATGACCTAATGGAAAATAATATGATATCCATCGAAGGGGAAGAAATGTACTGCTCAAGCGGAAAGCTCGGGTACCAAAAGCATCTGCAGGAAACCATCAGTGTGAAACCATAATTGATGGGGCATTTCCATGCGAAGTGATGAGCGAAGAAGATGGGGCCTCTCCATGCCAAAGGCTCATTTTTTCTAAACTAGTGATATGTGTGAGTGGGTTTTGTTCAATATAGAAAAATTGCACATGCAAAGGGCCTTACCTTTGTCGAACTCCACCTTCTGGTTGTAGAGAATACTACCTGCATATATGGTGGTAAGTTCATTGTTAAAATATGTTTCAGGCTGAACTAATTTATGCAATTTAATGTTATCTAGTGTATGAAAAATTGCATATGAAAAATTGCACAGAAAAATGCAGGAAAAATTGTAGAGATAAAGGTGGAACTCCACCTTGAAACATATGGTTACAAAGAATACAACCTGGATATTTTCCCGGTTGCAAAGAATATGGTTCCAGAAACATCTATCCAAATTCATGGTCATCGCTTTCTACATGAAATGGTGTCATCGATAAAGTTTTGACGGAAATTTGGTCACCCGTTGAACTCGTGGATGCACAGAATCTGCATCTTGAGGCCAAGGTCGTATGCAAGGGATGCCAAGTGAAGGGCGGAGGTGCCTAGGTAAGTCCCAAGTTATTGTTCTTTTTAACCATGAATAGTAATAACAATTCCAAAATCCTTCATTTCAATGGCCAACTCCTTAATTGAAGGGGTGGAGAGTCTGGATCAATGGCCAGGTCAGGCCAGGCCGAAGCAGAAAGGAATGGAGGGGCCAAGAACTTGGACGCTGAGCAGAAGGGGAAAATGAAGCTAGAAACGATGAGGAAAATGCAACAGGAAAGCGAGGAGGAAATACAGGGTTGAGTATCCTTGTTTGATGGACACTTGTTAAAAGTTTTCTACGTGGAAGAAAAACTGATGCGACAAACATAGACTAATATATCGTTGGATTAGCATGGGATAACATTTAATGTTTATGAAGTAATGCTAGATTCATCTCTAGCATTACTTCATTTGTTAAAAATCAGAAACAAATGTTCACTTTAAATCAAAGCTAAACCTAAGATATTCTCCCCTTTTCCTCGGGAAGAAGCCAAATACGAAGGAGAACTCAAAACTTAAGTTAAAAAACAACCTAAATTGTATGTTTTTTGGAAAAGTTTGGTTAAAACAATTAAAATGCATTTGTTTCAATATCAAATTAATAGGAAGAGTGAAAATCGATTACTAATAGTCCCTCATCCCGAAGGACAAGGACTAATAAACATAAAAAGTAAAGTACATGTAACATATAATCTCTTATCAAGGCACAATTAATATAACGAGTGTTCTTTAAAATAATATCATAACTTTTATGAAATAATATTGACCATAAGATTCATTCACATGTACATACGTATTAACATAAAATAACGATAAAAGATAATATTACATTCCATAACATCAAAGATAGCATACTTTTTAGCAACACAATAGAAAAAAATATGGCATTAACCTTTATGAAATAATATTGACCATAAGATTCATTCACATGTACATACGTATTAACATAAAATAATGATAAAAAATAATATTACATTTCATAACATCAAAGATTGCATACTTTTTAGCAACACAATATAAAAAAATATGGCATTAGTTAAACTATCAAGACTTAAGTAAACAAGGGTTGCATGGCAGCTTAGTCCCTGCCAAGTATATTTGGAAATGAAGATGATAGTTGACACTTTATAATTATTGATGATGATGATTACTGTGAAACATGAACAATATCTTAACTAGGGGCTAGTTTCATAGTCTTAAAAGAAATCAATTTGTAAAGATTTTAAATGAAAAAAATTAACACTGATAACTATATCGTCAGAAAGATTGGAATTCAAAGAATTTGACCTAGACTCATAAGGAATGGAGGAAGACGTGCTTCTCCATGACCCTTAGTTATAGATTCTTCATATGTCATATTGGCCAGGATCTCTGACCACATTTTTACTTTAATGTGGATGTTGTATAGTTTTGGGATTAACCTAAATTTCCTTCCAATTAAGTTAAGCTAGCCAAATGCAAATTACATTTTAAAAATATTCAATTTTTCTTTTTGAAAATAAACCTTTCAAATTTAATAATATATATTTTTATATAATATTTATTATATTACATAATAAATATAATCTAAATAATTATATTATATAATAAAAGTAATATAAATATAATAATAAATAATATATTAGATAATAAATATAATATAAATATAATAATGCATCATAATAAATACATAGTACAGCTTTTTATATTTAGATGTGGTGATTGGTGAAATTCATTGATTATGTAATTAATTGTACATATTGAAAGACGTGAAGGGAGCAATAAAACTTCAATTCTATCAACCAATTAAAAATGAGAAACACGGATATTTTTATTATATCCAAAAATATATATTTGTTTTGCTATGTTAAACATTACATTGCATGCACAAATTTATGGTAAAAAGCAAATTAATGTCACATCAATGCCACATCAAAAGCAAACTCATTGCTATAGTCCCATGGCAGGGACTAATAAGACCATCTTTATGACATGTCAACATTGTGAAACTTTAAACTTCACAAAATTTGCACAACTGCAAATCATTTTGGATTTCAAACTTGATCATGCCTAGATATACATTTGGGTGCTCGTAGTTCTCCATTTTGCTACACGATTTGAATCTTTTGTAGTCACAAGCATTTAAGGAAAGTGTCTCTTTAGTGGCATAATGAGTGAGATGCACTTGATGATAAAAGAAATATTGTACATCATTTTGAGTGGTCATTAGCTTTATCAAATTTGTTTATATTTCATGGTCGTTTAGAGTTAAAAAAAAAAAAAAACATAATTGGCAAAGAGGTTAACTACATAGTGGCCACTACCTAGTGAGACATTGCAAAAACTTGTATTTGGAAGTCAACTTTGCACATGGAGGTATTGGTAGTTGATGGACAACGTGTTGGCCTCAAGACTTCCAAAGTACACATGTAGGAGTTGACATCAGAAAATTACATTGCTTTGTTTGATTTTTCCCCCGAGAGCACTATGCCCTATCCCATTGAATGTCTCCATCCTGTGAGTTGCAATTTGCAATAAAAAACAAAACAAGGGTTCAATACTACATGTTGTCAAATCCATTTGACCCGCGACAATGGATTAGTTATAAGGGAAAACGTATCTCGTGTGTTTCCCTACAATGCAAGTGTTAATCTAATGATTTCCATCACTAGGGTTTATCCAAGTGAGACATTTTTTCACATATTTCCAATTTATCTCACTATGAGTCTATCAAAAGCATGCAGAGTGGGTACTCATTAGATACAAAATTTAAGTATGTATCCAACAAGTTCCTACACATAAAAATTGGGTAACCCTTTAAAGACATAAGTAAAAAATATGATTAAAAAAAGTACTTTTCTTTTTTCATCATCTTGAATCTGATTGGTTCTTTTAAAGTTGATGTTGATAGCACATTTTTTGTTTTGAGACCCATTTTGGACCTCAAAATTTCTCTAATGCGAGTGTTTTTCTATTGGTTTCCACCATTAGAGTTTTACTTAGTGAGACACACTGCAAAAAATTACATTCAAGGGTCAAATTTGCAAATTACGACCTTGACAACATGTGAAAAACGTGTTGGCCTTTAGATTTCCAAAATACACATACAAAACTAATATCTCTCTAGGTTGTTCCTAAATGGCGCTAAAAATACAAAACTAGGCCTCAAGTCAATAAGTCACCAATGCCATTGGACTTGTCACAATAGACTAGCACTAATGATTCCCTTCTACTATGAGTGTCCTTTGCCATAGAAGTGTTTTTGGATGAAAATTTGTAGAACAAGGGCTTTCCTCAATGAAAGACATTGCAAAATATTGCATACAAAGGTCAAATTTTCACATCGCAACTCTGGAAAATGGTGGGAAATTTGTTAGCCATAGACTTCCCAAAATACACATGCTAAAGTTGAATATACACAATTACACTGCTTCATTTGGCTATTCATTAGGGGAAATTTGAAGTCTAAAATGGGTCTCCTAAAGAAAATAATAAAATAATAGTTAAAATAATAAAATGAGAGTTGTGAATTTTCCAAGGGAAAGAAATAAAAATACTTTTTTTAATCTAATTTTCGACTTATTTCCTTATAGGTTTACTAAAATTTCAAGTGTAGGCACTTGTTGGATGCAGAATTTAATTGAAATTTGAGTAAGCCTATAAGGAGATAAGTCAAAAATATGATTAAAAAAAGTAGTTTTCTTCATTTCCCTAAAAAAAAACTTACTCTTATGGTTGACATCATCATATTGAATTGTATTGGTTCTTTTAAAGTTGATTTTAATAGTGCACTTTTTGTTTTGAGGCCATTTTTTACGCAATGTTCCCTCAAGAGCACTTTAGCATGTGCCCCCAAATGGCTGCGTCCTTGAGTTGTGATAAGAACAAACTCAATACCTCATATTAATAATTTTTTAGTTATATTGGACTTGCCACAATCAAGTAGCAAAAGGGGTGCCTCTATCTCATGAGTTTACCTACCATGCAACTATTTTCTAGGAAAATTTCCAAAACTAGGGTTTTCTTAGTTAGACACATTACAAAAAAATTGCATTTGTGGGTCAACCTTGCAAATTCTCACCCTAGTGTTGAGACCTCAATAACTCCACTTAATGTTTTGTCAAAAAATTTAAGGGCCCCCATTTGAATTTCAGAAAAACATTGTTTTCATTTTCTTTTCGTTTTATTTGGCTTGATTTGAAAATATGTTTTAATGGTTTCCTTTCTTTGGTGAGATAGAGATTTGGTGTTTTGGCTTATGTACATCGCTTGATTATTTTGGCTCCTTAGTTGTTCAACAATGCTTGCATATTTATTTGGGCTTATTAAAAGTCAATTTCATCCCTTGGTTTGTGTAAATTGGATTATCATGACAATTCAACGGTCTCACCAAATTTCAGTATTCATTGCATAAACAAATTAGTTGAACACTTTAGCGGATTAAAATAATTTAATTGTAAGTCAAATTTTAAGAAATTCAATCTACGCCTTTAAAAAATGATGGTTAAAAAATGGGAAAATGCTAATGGTTATGGTTATGAATTCGAATGACACATTGGTTTTTATGAACCTTCAACTTTTGGTAAAAAACAATTCCTTTTGCATCTATGTGCTCTTTGGTAAGACAATAAATTCAATCAAGATTTTCTCATATGCAATTATTTCGTGCCTTAGAAGAGTATATGTCAAAGTTTATTTGCGAGCACATAGTTTTTCATTTGAGAAAAACATCATATTTTTAATGGAACTAACCTTTCAAAAATATTTGCTCATCTTTTGATTTTTAGAATGCTCGAAATTCATGATTTCTAATCAAAATTTGTCTTGATTCCTATTTAAGAATTAATGCATTAAAATTGTCAGATTTGGGTTCTATTTGATGTAACTAATGTAATGTATGATCATATCCATTAGGCATTAAAACTTTATGGGTGTTTATTTCCTTATAAGATCAATCTTTATTAAAAAAGTAAGCTACTGCATACAAGTCATATGGCCATTAATCATGAAATGTATATACAATCTAAAGGGTTTAAAAAGTCAACACAATTATTCGAGATATGAACATATTTTTTTAAATACATGGTTATATTTAATTAAATAATATTTTTATAACCTATTGAACTCTAATTTTGGTGTACATCACTTTTGATGCATAATTTTTCTTTAAATGGCTTAATAACTTATTTTATTTTGGCATAGTCTAACTGTTAGACTTTTTTCCCCTCGACGTTAGCACCTTTGAAGTCCTTGACGTCTACACCTCGTTCCGGCATAGACCTCCTCTCCCTCATCATTTCAGTTTCCTTTTCCAACCTCCATTCCATGCACCCATGGAATCCATCCATGCATACGATCGAAATTTGAACTTGACAAAGAGGTGGGACTTGAAATTTAAACTATGAAAAGAGGTGGGCTTGAAATTTGAACTAGACAAAGAGGCGGGCTTGAATTAGAACTCATCGAACCTCTTGTGCATCTTCTTCATCTTAGTATTCAAGCCCTGCATATCCATCCAAGCCAAATATGACACATGGTCTCCAATAATAAACATCCCGAACAATTTCATTTGCTCCACCACCATTTCCATGAACTCATTGGCCTTTTCCCCTTGAGAATCGAACACATTCTTTCTCAACATAATCTGCCCGAGAACATTGGTAATGCATATGTTGAGAAACTCCTCAAATTTCACAACCTTCCCTTGTCACTCATGTTCAAGAGTCGCTCATGTTCAAGAATCGACTTCAGCAGCATCGCAAACTCCACTTCCCGCACAAGAGGTTGCATATCCTCCAAGGCCTTGTCAAAGAAAAGATGAATAGATAAAGTGATGGGGCATGTTTCCCATAAGTGTAAGGTTTTCTATCAGAGGCCATCAAGACGGACCAGGGGGAAGTCAAAATTGTTTTCTCGTACTCTCTTTCACCACACAAATCAAACATGTTATCACACAATCTATAGATTGGGTAAAGCCCAACCCAATCCACAGAAGTGTGACAACTATGGGAGTACCTACCCACTATCACCTTAGATAGAAACTCCCCTCACTTTAGTGATGATAAGTCACCACAGGGGGGGAATCCCAGTGACCCTAGGGGGATTGAAATGGAAAATGAGATAATGATGAGTGAATTCCTATTGGTCAAGCTTGGAGGTGAGGAAAAGGCTTGAAAAAGAGTCTTGTTGACAGATAATGGTTTTCAAACGTTGTATAACTGCAAGACAATGTTATCCCTACCCAAAACAAGACAAATGATTGATATACAAGCCTTAAACCAAAGGGGAACAAGAAAGAAACCTTGTTGCCCCAAAATTGCAGCAGTATGGAAATATGTTTTCTGCGGTAAACAAGTTATATCAGCTACAAATCTAACCACCAAAATCAAGTATAAGATGAGGGAAATAAAACTAGTAAAGACTAGTTAAAATTCCAATTAACGAAGCAAGACTTTGGTAAGTTTTAGGGTTGTTTATTTAGTGTTATCATAAATGTATTATAACATCCAAGTGGTTGTAGCAAACAATTTCTACAGCAACAATATCTAACCACAAAAATTGGCAAGTTAATCATCTAAAAGATAGCCAATGCGCAGTAGAACAATAATCTAGGTTCACAAGTGAATTTTAGTGGTAGATAAGTGAGCTATCGATGAAAGAAGATGGATTTTTCTACAGCCCTAGTGACTCTAGCATTAATTTATAACAGCAAGAATAATTGCAATTCTAAGCTAGACATCCTTAGGGAACAAAGAATCCTTAAGCATGCAAAATTGATTCCAACTTGAATAATTGCAAAATCTCTATCTTGCATGTATTCTAATGCAATGATTTTAGATCTCCAATGAAAAATACACTAGTTCCTTATCGATTGGGTTATGGGGTCTCTTGTTGCAAGGGCTAGTTTGTTTCTCCCTAGTGGTGTAAGCCTTTTGACTCCCTAGGGTAAACAAAACTAGCAATCCAAATCGAAGAGGGTGTAAGCCCTTTTACTCCTCCTAGAAACCTTATTAAGTAGCTTATTCAACGAAAAATGTGAAGACTTAGTGGAGGGTGTATGTATTTATACTCCTACAAGGTTTTATACAAGAATAACCATGAAACAATAAGAAACACTAACAATATGCAGAAATTTCCTCATCAATTCCAAGAGAAAGCAAGATAAACCCTCTTCTGCCAAGTATATTCAACCACAAAGCAAGAACAAACATCCAAGAGAGATAGCACACCACTTCTTCCACAAGAGATAAGTACTAGCATCCAAAATAACATAAGGGAGAGAAAGTGTGAATTTCCCAAGTAGGGAAAAACTTTGTCACGAGATAGGTGGTGAACGAAAGAAGTCATGAAGATTCAGATGGTGAAGAAAGAAGAAGAGGTTGAGAAGCTTGAAGCAGAAGTTGTCACATTAAGAGTTAAAATCATCAAGCTCGGCAAGAAAATTGAAGAAAGAGAAATATCCACATCATCAGAAAAGAAATTTAAAGAGAAGCACTCCAGGTTGCCAGAAAGGAAGAATGGGGAAAAGAGAAAGAGTTATGCAGAAGTACTAAAAGGAAGGAATCATAGTCAACAAGAATCAAAGAAGAATGAGAATAATAGAGATACATCTTCAAGAAGACCTTCCACATTCAAGCAACAAAGAAACTTCAATCGTGATAAAGGAATCAATAGAAGAGAAGATCATGATCATCCAAGATAGGAATTCATAAGGACTACACCACAAAGAGGATCATTCACTCTCAGGTATGTAAATTTATTTTTATGTTCATTGATTTATTTGTACTAACTTTGGACATAAAGCTATAGATGGTAGGGCTTATGGAAGATATGTCAAGCAAGAAATACTTATGTGGCTCCATATAATATTGAATGTTACAAATTCCATAACTATGGACATATAGCTCATGAATATAGAAGCATGATGGATACTTTTATGAAAGAGAACACTTATATCAAATATAAGAAAGTTTGGAAAAGAAAACAAGAACAAGTAAAGTAAGAACGGATGAATGAAGGACACCCATAAATTGTACTCTCAACATTGGAAATAGTACTAGATCAAGACAAATCTACAGGAAAAAGGAATGATGTCAGATACATGAAGTTTTGGAGAAGAAATGAAAAACAAGAAGAACAGGTGAATGAAGACCAGGTCCCATAGATTGCAGGAATTGCAGTAATACAAGAAAGAGAAGAAGAGTAGGTGAATAAAGAACAGACCCAAGAAATTGTACTCTCGGGAATTATAGTGCAAGATCTTAATGAACCCACATGAAAAAAAGGAAGAAGTGAGATTTCAGAGAGATGGTGAGTCTACATATGAAGAGGAAGACTACTCTGCATTAGGGTGGATTCCTCCATTGTTATGATCCATCCGGCTTGGAGACTCACAATAAATATGAAATTTGAATAGGGGGAGTCGGTGCAGTAGCTACTACAGATCAGAGAACCATCTTTAGAATAGTTTGAAGTGTTTTCATATACAGATTCAGAGTAGTCAGATAGCAGAAGTACATAATGACAGATTAATTGATTGAGAAGAAATATTCAGAGGAATATCATTAACACAATTTCCAGACAGGTATATATTCATTAAAATTTCAAGAATGTATTGCAGATCAGTGGACATATTTAATTCAGTCTAAGAAACAGGAATATGTGATGATCAGTTACAGCAAAGAAGCCTTCATGATAATACAGTGACAGATGGGTCGGCATTGTGGACAGTTGAGTAGTAGAGTTATGGACAACCTATAACATATGGATAGAGACATATTTATGAGATCATTGGTAGGTCTAGAAAAATGTATGACAGGGCATATTTACAATTAGAATTAGTGGAATCAGTGGACAAGAGGAATCGGTTGGTCACAAGAAGACAAGCAATGAAAGACATAGAAAAACATGGAAAGAGAAACCATCAGTGGAAGTTATATCGTCAGAAGGAAATCATTGAACAATATGGTCAAGTGAACATGACAAGTAAATGAATAAATCAAGTAATGAATTATTTTTGTATATGTCAATGAACTACAAGAGGAAGCACCAATGGACTGAGAGAGAGGAAAGGAAGAGTTTGTCGGAAGCCCCAAATTTTTCTACATCTTGCAGAGAAGTCAAAGGGAGAGAAATCGTCAGAGAAAGAGAACATAAAAGAAAGATTAGTAGCATGCAAAAAAGGGCAGACATATCAACATGGGTAGTCATCATTTTTATCATGATGTAAAAGGGATAGAAAGAGAGATATCATAAGAGAAAGAGTCAAGCATATGAAGTTGGAAAGGGATTATCCATAGAAGGTATACTTTCAAGGGGAGTCAGTCTTTGCTATCAAAAGATAAGAGGAACGTGGAAAGAAACATGAGGACATAAACATGTGAAGAGAAATAATAGATGCATGAAGACAGGGGGGGCATCCCCAAGGAGAGATACCATTTTCCATTGATGTCAAAGGGGGAGAGAAAGAAACATTGATGAGGAGCAATGATCACAGGGGGATCATGAGTATTGGAGTATGGGTGTTGCAAATCTAGGAGGGTGTAATCCCTTTCACTCCTCCTAGAAACATTATTAAGTATCTTATCCAAATACCAATGTGATAGACTTAGTGGAGGGTGTATGTCTTTATATTCCTCCAAGGTTTTAGACAAGAATACCCATGAAACAATAATAAACACTAACAATATGCATAAATTTTCTTACCAATTCCAAGAGAAATAAATATAAACTCTCTTCTACCAAGTATATTCCACCACAAAGAAAGAACAAACATCCAAGAGAGATAGCACGCCACTTCTTCCAAAAGAGACAAGTACTAGCATCCAAAATAGCATAAGAGAGAGAAAGTGTGAATTGCCCAAGTATGGAAAAAATTTCAGCCAAAAGCATCACTCAAGAGTGAGTGAGTTATGATTCCAAATGAAAGTGAGAAGGTCTCCTTTTATACATGACCTTGCAAAAAAAAATTGTCCACTTAAATTAGGATAAAACACAAATTAGGGAAGTCAACCTCCTAATTTTCCCCTTTACAAGTCATAATTCAAATTTACAAAAGAAACAAGCCTTAAAATATGATGTCATGCCCTCTAGGGGTGATGTTTTGACATAATGAGAAAATCGTTGAGCTATTTGAGGGAGAAGTTGGGCCTCCAAAGGCCACATATTCATGGTGCAAGGGTCTTCCTCCATCAAAACATGCCAATTCGTCATCAAGTCAACAACACCACCAAAACCCTGGCCTCCCAAGTGTGATGTCATGCCCTAGAAGAGAGAGATAAGTTCTCCAAAGGAAAATGTTGGGGCTTGGAAAGCTAGCAAGTCACCTCTGAGGGACACTCAAGTGCCTCCAAAGGAAATGTCCCTCATCCAAACTTTCCAAGGAGAGGGGGCACATCATCCATCCTGTGTGCTTCATGCCCCAAGTGAAGGTCCAAGTGACTGTGTGCATCCACGCTCAAGTTGTCATATGTCAAAGACCTACAAAGACAAGCAAGTACACTCTCCAAGGGTCCACAAGTCACGATATCATTCCAAATAATCTATATCTAATAAAAGAACCACGCGAACATGTGCATCAAATCCCACCTTTTCAAAATAAACATATGCTCAAAGATCTTGAAGAATTTTCCAAATTTAGATATGGGAGGGGTGTCATAGTGCCCTATTGGGTGAACCAATCCTCAAGTAGGGGATGTTTCCAAGGAGAACCCTCTGTAGCTCATGTAGTTAACGTGAAGTGGATGGGGTTAGACTTTGAGGAATGGGGTTTCATGACATACATGGGCTCGGATTGTCTCATTTATGGGCGCCTTTATTGAGGGATAGCCACATATCTTTTCTCTTTTTCTTTTTAAGGAATATTTTTTCCAAACCCTTTTATTATTTATCCATTTACTTTGCATGTGTCACCAATTTGAATTCAATAAGGAGCACTAAAAAAGAAATGCATAGCCCACAAATGCTCTAGCTTGGTTAGCATGTTTTTATGAATAACTTCCATGTTGAAGTCAATAAGAGGCACTAAAATGGAAATGCATAACCCACAAAAATTCTACCTTGGAAGGTTATAATTGTTTAATTAATTATTATTATGGGTCCCTTACTTTATTTTATGATAAGTGTTTCATTTCTCTCGAGATCTCAGGGAGAGCCTTTATTGCACGATGTTCTTGCTAGGGAACCTCTGAGCCTAATGGCCCCTTCTTCCCATGAAATGAGGTGCATGCCCTTCTTGGGTCAATAAGCCCGAAAACATAAAAGGTATGGAAATGGGGGGGAAGAAGTGATGGAATGTGGAAAGTATGAGTGGGAGTGGTACGATGACCCTTTAAGGAGACCCCCGGGTAGAAACCCTTTCCCTGAGGGTGGCCACTTACTAGGAAACCATGACACTCACCAAGGTGAAATAGGGAAAAGAGTATAATTTCCAAGAATATATTTTCAAAATAAAGAAAGGACTCTTTGCAACAGGTTCAAATTCTTGATTTATTAGAATGACACTTACCATAATATTGGACTTGTTACCTCATGGAGCAAGACTCGTTGTCCTCTATGATCTTGGTCAGGTGTGGTGGACATTGATTCCATCGATAAAATGGTGATATGTGGTGAATGAAGGGCTCTGTGTGATGGGTTGCCTCTCAGTACTCCATGTCTGCAATCTAAGGGCCTCGAGACATCATCTCCTTAGTTATCCCTAGAAATGGGGGATAACAATTGGCTCCTACTTGGGGACTTGTGCTCATCGTAGAGTGCACGAGAACATTAGCATATCCTTGTAAGACCTATGCCTACACACACTAAAACAATAAACTTTGGATATCAAGGATGGCTCACTCACCCTTTGTCCATATGATAAAAAAAAAAAAAAAAAATTCAACTAATCTTTAAAAGAAATTTGACATTGTTTCAAAATTTATAAACTAACATGTAATATGATGAAATAAAATGATGTAAAGAAACTATGCAATAATTAAAGTAGAGAAAAATGAAAATGAGATATGACATGCAACTAAGCTATTATGAGCATACAAATTCAAAATGAAAGGGAAATCAAATAAGCTACCTACTTACTTGGGGCCCGAGGCCCATGGTGATAAAGTCTTGTGGATGTCAGGTGAAATCGTACAACCATTGCAACCAACTGATCATCTCATCAAGGTATCTCCCTTGTGCTTAATAATATAATACAACAAAGATAAGTCAAGCACATAACAATCATGAGCATAAATAAACATATAATCATGAAATGAAATGAAACTCATGGAGATGGGTGGGAGGGAGGAAATCCTACTGGAAATAATAGCCACAAGATTGATCCACCCATCTTTGAATAGGGATACCACATACAAATGATGGCTCATATTCATCTTGACTTAAAATATCATCACTTTCTGGAGGATGAGAGGAGATGAAATATCCAAAGAAAATCAAGTGGCTTCCTAAAGAAGAAGATAAGAGGTAAGGGAGAGCCTCAGGTCCGGAGAAATAAATTTCCCCTCCACTAAAAAATTATTGCCTCTATTGATGATTGCAGCTATGTGAGACATTCTCCAGCTTACAAACCTATGAGATGTGGACCATTGCAGCTATGTGAGTCTTTATCTCAGCTTACAAACCTAAGAGAAATCCCCTAAGAAGGGTACATGGTTCCTACCTGAGATAGAGCTAGGAACGTAGAGATGACCTCCTCCATTCAGAGAATTGAGAAGAAATCCATATGATTATCTAGTGGGAAAGGTGATATGTTGAGTTAGACGTGCCTATGGTTGAGCACAAGGTGAACGTGTGAAATACCAATGTGTTGGGTGCATCGTCATGTGAACATAAATGAAGATGATGTATTAGTCTCCTCTGAGCAGCAGAGTTGACGAGAAGACTCCAGATGATTCTCATGTGTGAGGCAGTGGGAAATAAGATCTGTAGAGTTGACGTTCTTGTGAACGACCACATGTGAACGTGTGAATATCTGGTTCTTTTTGTGTAATGCAGTGAACCAGAGATATGACATCCCTATGGATGTGCCCCTAGTGGATGAGCACTAGTGGGTGTATCAGATCCCTTGCTATATATTGTTCAATATTCATACATGCCTGTAACCCTAATTGTTATGTAAAGGGTACATGTTGGCCCCACCTTAATGTGATTAATAATAAATGTAAAAGATAATTAATCTGGATTAATATTAATTATAATAATAATTATAATTATAATTATAATACGACTTAGAGAGGTTGGACTTGTTGAGCCAATAGACACATCTGTTGATAGGACAAGTCTAATATAAGTAAAGGAAGATTCCTCATTTTGGAATCATATCCTTCATGCAAGTTTGGAAATTTCAGAAAGTACATTTACTTGGGAAAAGTGCACACCTCTCTTGGGCGCTAGTTATCTAGGGTTTGAGAACCCTCTTGTGTGCTAGGTATTTCTTAGTGGTGAAGGTCTTTCTCTTGAATATTATAGCAAAGGATTTGGCTAGGTTTTCTTCCCTTGTTGAGAAGGGTTTCCCAGGATACTTCTTGTATTCTTGTCCATGGTGTTTCTTCTTGTGATCTTGGTTGCTGCAACATTCTTGTTTATGGTTAAGACAAATGCAAATTGAAATGAACTACATGCTTAAACTATCATATTGAAAAATCAACATGGTATCAGAGCATAGGTCTTGAAGATCCCATTGCACAAGCATTTTCTAGCCTTTCTCTCACACATCTGCAGAAAACGTACGACCCTCTTAGGGTTTCCATAAATTTTGTACGACCTCCTCTTCTAAGAGTTTTCACCACTCAAAACTTGGACTTTGGAGATAAAAAGGACATATAAGGGTACGTACTCCTTCAGTGCACCTCCAACAAGTCTCATAATACATTTACAGGCATTTCGAATTTTTGGCTCTAAGGGTTTGTAGGGTTTCGCCAAAATTCTGCAGAAAATTCTGAAATGCATTTCTGCAAACTTCTTGAAAAATCTCCTCATCTTACCAAAGCTAGCATATCTATCAAGGATTATTGTTGGTAGTCATAAGCCCAAAAAAACCTAAAAGTGATAGCCTAGCCTAGCCGTTAGGTTTTCTAGCCTAGTTGACAAGGGTTTGTGAAGATGAGAAAAATCACGATGGGAAGTAAGCTCAGTTCCAGGAAGACAAGACTCCAAGGAAATGAAGACATCAACATCTCATCACTCTAAGGTATGGTTCCTATCAATGACAAAACTTGGCTAATTGACAGTGGTGCCTCCAGGCACATGATCGGTCTCAGCAATCATCTAACACATTTCGTTGAGAAAGAGACACATCTATATGTCCTTCTTGGAGATGATACTAGATATAAAGTGAGAGGAGTTGGAACTTCTACCTTCCAACTAGATTCAAATATGCAGCTTAAACTAGAAGAAGTACTATATGTACCCGGAATGAAGAGAAACTTTGTCTCTATTTCGGCCTTGGAAGACAAAGGTTACAAAATCACTTTCTCAGAAGGAAGAGTCCTTGCATGGCACAAAGACTCTCATATAAGCTCTTCCAAAGTAATTGGTATCCAAGAAAACAGCTTGTACAAGTTGACCATCAAACTTGTTCAAGCTCTACTACATGACACTATCATCTTGAGTGAGTTATGGCATAGAAGACTTGCTCACATTCATTATAGAGCTCTTCCGGCTCTAGGGAAAATGGTAATAGGTATACCAGAGATACAGATTCAGCATAAAGGTGTTTGCAAATATTGGTCCCTTGGAAAAAATATTAAAGGATCCTTTCCTAGCAGTGACAACAGATCCAAGGACATATTGGACTTAATACATTCAGATGTATGTGGGCCGATGACTGTTGCATCCTTAAATGGGTACTTATACTATGTACTCTTCATAGATGATCACTCCAGAAAAACTTGGATTTACTTTCTGAAAAACAAGGATGGAGTCCTTACCAAGTTTCAAGAATTCAAAGCTTGGGTTGAAAACCTGACCGAAAGAAAAATAAAAATATTGAGATCATACAATGGAGGAGGATACACCTCAAAAGAATTTAATAGTTTATGTATTGAAGCAAGAATCAAGAGGGAGTTCACAGTTCCTTACAACCCTCAACAAAATGGGGTTGTTGAATGGAAAAACAGAACAATCATTGAGGAAACTAAGGCAATGATACATGATCAGAGTCTACCTATGACTCTATGGGAAAAAGCTTGTATGATAGCGGTATATGTGCAAAATCGTAGTCCTCATCAGATCCTGACAAACATTACTCCAGAAGAAGCATTCACCAAAGTGAAGCCTGAGATCAAACACTTCATAATATTTGGATGCCCAATGTACCTTCATGTACCCAAAGAGAAGAGATCCAAACTAGAACCTTCAGGAAGAAAGGGTACATTTGTAGGATACGGTGAATCCTCAAAAGCATATCGAATCTACATCCCAGGTCAGAAACAAATTGAAGTAAGAAGAGATGTTAATTTTGAAGAATATGTAGCCTTCCAGAAATCCATAGAAGCTCATATGGAAATCAATAGTGAAATAATACCTCCTCCTCCTTCAGCAGTTCAGAGGGAGACATATATTATTCCAGATGAGCCAATAGCGCCAGTTGATCCAATTTCTACATAAGATTCAATTGCCCCAAGAAACATACCCAGAGACATCACAGTTGGACATAAAATACATGCTTGGGCTCGACAAACTTTAGAAGAAGCAGAAGGGCATAAAGCTCCACAAGGAGCAACCAGAGAAAGAAAGAGACCAAAGATATTCTCAAGCTACCTTTCAGCCATGACCCACATTATTGACTCGGAGCCAACATGTCATGGAGAAGCTTCAGGTGAACAAGTATGGCAAGATTCCATGACTAGAGAATACCAATCTATATTAAAAAATTATGTATGGGATGTTGTTCCAAGACCAGAGGGAAAGTCCGTAGTGACCTCCAAATGGATTTACAAAATCAAACATGTTGTTGATGGAAGCATTGAAAAATATAAAGAAATATTTGTTGCCATAGGGTTCTCACAAATAGATGGAGTTGACTATGATGATACTTTTGCACCTACAGCCAGATATACCTCCATACGATCTATCATTGCACTAGCTGCTTCCATGGGTTGGAAGATACATCAGATGGATGTAAAAACAACTTTTCTCAATGGTTAAATTGAGGATGAAGTTTATATTGAGCGGCCAGAAGGTTTCATTATACACAACAAAAAATCTCATGTATGCAGGTTGAAGAAATCCCTATATGGACTAAAACAAACACCACGTGCTTGGTACAAGAAAATGGATGGATTTCTCATGAGTTTGGGATTCAACAAAAGTGTAGTTGATCCAAACTTGTATTATCACATTGATGGCAATGAGTGTCTGATTTTGGTAGTATATGTGGATGATCTCTTTCTTACTGGTTCAGAGAGACTCATTGTTGAATGCAAGCAAGCATTAACTGCCAAATTTGAAATGAAGGATTTGGTCCTAATGCATTATTTCTTGGGACTAGAAGTATGGAAGAGAAAAGATGAGATTTTCCTAAGTCAACGAAAATACACTATGGAGATACTGGAAAAGTTCAAAATGACAGACTGCAAATCTATGCCTACTCCAATGGTAATGGATTTAAAGAAAATGAGTGACACTGATTCAGGAGACGTAGATCCAGATTTATATCGACAGCTTATTGGATCTTTTATGTATCTGGTTAACACCAGACTAGACATTTTCTATGCAGTGAATGTGCTTAGCCAGTTTATGAGTCAACCAAAACATACACACTGGATAGATGCAAAACACGTATTCAAATACATACAAGGTACAATTGGTTATGGCCTGAGACATGCAGCCAATGTGGACTTAAGATTGGAAGGATATGTTGATGCAGATTGGGCAGGAAGTGCAGTAGGCAGAAAGAGAACCTCAGGTTGTTGCTTCACCTTAGGATCAACTATGGTTTCCTGGTGTAGCAGAAAACAAAGCTCTGTGGATTTAAGTATAGCAGAGGCAGAGTACATTGCACTAAGCGTGGAAGTTCATGAAGCAGTATGGCTTCGCAAACTTTTGACTGACTTGTTTGATCATGAGATGGATCCGACTACTATTCATTGTGACAACCAGAGTTGTGTAAATCTATCTAAGAACTAAGTGTTTCATGACAAATCGAAACACATTGAAATCAAGTATCACTATATCAGAGACATGGTGCAGAGAAATACAATACACGTGCAATATCTTTCTACTCATGAAAAAATTGCAGATATCTTCACTAAACCACTTGCCAAGACAAAGTTCGAGTATTTTTGTGAGAGACTTGGCCTAGTGGAAAATGCCTCCCTAGCTGAGAGGCAGTGTTGATGATTTCAGCTATGTGAGACATTCTCCAGCTTACAAACCTGTGAGATGTGGACCATTGCAGCTATGTGAGTCTTTCTCTCAACTTACAAACCTAAGATAAAACCCCTAAGAAGGGTATGTGGTTCATGCTTGAGACAAAGCTAGTAACGTAGAGTTGACCTCCTCCATTCAAAGAGTTGAGAAGAACTCCATATGATTATCCAGTGGGAAATTTGATATGTTGAGTTAGACGTGCATGTGGCTAAGCACAAGGTGAACGTGTGAAATCCCAAAGTGTTGGGTGCATTGTCATGTGAACAGAAATGAAGATGATGCATTAGCCTCCTCTGAGCAACAGAGTTTATGAGAAGACTCCAGATGATTCTCCTGTGTGAGGCAGTGGGAAAGAAGATCTGTAGAGTGGACGTGCATGTGGACGAAAATAGGTGAATGTGTGAAGATCTGGTTCTTCTGTGTAATGCAATGAACCAGAGATATGGCATCCCTATGTATGTGCCTGTAGTGGATGAGCACTAGTGGGTGTATTAGATCCCTTGATATATATTTTTCAAGAGTCATACCTTCCTGTAACCCTAATTGTTATGTAAAGGGTACAGGTCGGCCCCACCTTAATGTGATTAATAATAAATGTAAAAGATAATTAATCTGGAATAATATTAATTATAATTATATATGACTTAGAGAGGTCAGCCCTGTTGAGCCAATGGACACATCTATTGATAGGGAAAGTCTAATATAAGTAAAGGAAGAATCCCCATTGTGGAATCATATCCTTCATGCAAGTTTGGAAATTTCAGCAAGTACATTTACTTGGGAAAAGTGTGCACCTCTCTTGGGTGTTATTTCTCTAGGGTTTGAGCACCCTCTTGTGTGCTAGGTCTTTCTCTTGAAGATTATAGAAAAATATTTGGTTGAATTTTCTTCCCTTGTTGAGAAGGGTTTCCCAGGATACTTCTTTTGTTCGTGTGCATGGTGTTTCTTCTTGTGATCTTGGTTGTTGCAACATTCTTGTTTATGGTTAAGACAAATGCAAATTGAAATGAACTACATGCTTAACCTATCATATTAAAAAATCAATAGCCTCTTGATCTGCAAATCCTTGTAAAAGGCCCCAAGATGAAAACATTGTTTCTCACTAGTGTGAGTCTCTGATTGTTCCAAGTTGACTAAGGCCTCATGTTCATCAAAATTCAAGCACAAAGTTGTTTGAGAATCTTCATCAAATAATATCTCCAAGTCCTCGAAAGGATGATCCCTAAGGCGTAGTTGGGTATCAACATGAGTAGGCTGTAACAATTCATCCCCTGGTGGATGAGACCAATATGTGCTCATATCATCATGACGCCACCAAATACCTAGATCATCCAAATATGAAGACAAGTTCATTGAAGGTAACAACTCAACATTTATTTGAGAGCTACCCTCAATGTCATAAATGGGGTCCTTATAAAAAATAATACAAGTCATGTCCCACCTACACCCTCCAACACATATGAAATCATCAATATGTTGATCAACTGCATCACTGTGACTGATTACTTCTTCATCTTCTTGACAACTTTCTTCATGTTCTTCATGCACTTCTTCATCTATAAGGACTTTCGCTTTAGCAAGAGGTTCTTCATCAAGTTTTCCTTTAGTAGGTTCTCGAGTTAATTCATTCACAATATTCATCATATGCCTAGTGGCTTCATCAACATTTTTTTTTCTCCTACATCTGTAAAAGTATCCTTGAGATACTGTAAGTTCTAGGCAAAGATTCACCCCTTGGTGCCATAGTCCCATTGTCTGAAATGACACTTCAATGGAGTCGCCAGATGAGTTCAAGACTCATCAAAATATGGAAAGGATATTAGGGAAAGGTGGTTTCTTGGGTTGTGGAGTCTCTAGATGATCTTGGAAATTTCATCAAAAGGGGAGAGGGAACTTCCCTCATGTGTAGTCGCTAGGCAAGTTAGGGAAAGGCTTTGGGATAACTTTCCAAGTGTCATTAGGGCTCAGAAGAGGATTCAAAATCTTCCCTGGCAACTGCAACAAAATTTTATCGCACAATCTATAGATTGGGAAAATCCCAACCCAATCCTCGGAAGTGTGACAACTATGGGAGTACCTGCCCACTATCAGATTAGAAACCTTTACCACAAAAAATTTATTCCAACTTTAACAATTGCAAAATCTGTATTTTTCACATATTCCAATGCAATGATTTTAGATCTCTAATGAAAAATAGACTAGTGCCTTATCAATTGGCTTATGGGGTCTCTTTTTGCAAGGGCTAGTTGTGTTACCTCCCTAGGGGTGTAAGCATTTTTACTCCGTAGGAAAAACAAAACTAGCAAGGAAAATATAGGAGGGTGTATGTCTTTTTACTCCTCCTAGCAACCTTATTAAGTAGCATATCCAAAGACAAATGTGATAGACTTAGTGGAGGGTGTATGTATTTATACTCCTCCAAGGTTTTAGACAAGAATAACCATTAAACAATAAGAAACACTAACAATATGCATAAATTTACTTACCAATTCCAAGAGAAATCAAGATAAACCCTCTTCTACCAAGTATATTCCACCACAAATCAAGAACAAGCATCCAAGAGAGATAGCGCAACACTTCTTCCACAAGAGACAAGTACTATCATATAAAATTGCATAAGAGAGAGAAAGTGTAAATTTCCCAAGTAGGGCGAAAATTTCAGCCAAGAGCATCACTCAAGAGTGAGTGAGTTATGATTCCAAATGAAAGTGACAAGGTCTCTTTTTATACATGGCCTTGTAAAAACAATTTGTCCACTTAACTTAGGGTAAAATAAAAATTAGGGATGATGACCTCCTAATTTTCCCCTTTATAAGTCATAATTCAAATTTACAAAAGAATCAAGCCCTAAAAGATGATGTCATGCCCTCTAGAGGTGACATTTTGGCATAATGAGAAAATCGTTGAGCTATTTGAGGGAGATGTTGGGCCTCCAAAGGCCACATCTTCATGGTGCAAGGTTCTTCCTCCATAAAAACATGTCAAGTCATCATCAAGTCACCAACACCACCAAAACCCTAGCCTCCCAAGTGTGACGTCATGCCCTAGAAGAAAGAGATAAGGCCTCCAAAGGAAAATGTTGGGGCTTGTAAGGATAGCGAGTCACCTCCGAGGGACACTTAAGTGCCTCCAAAGATAACGCATCTCATCCAAATTGTCCAAGGAGAGGGGGAGCATCATCCATCTTGTGGGCTTCATGCCCTAAGTGAAGGTCCAAGTGACCTTGTACCTCCACGATCAAGTTTTCACCTTTCAAAGACCTACAAAGACATGCAAGTACTCCCTCCAAGGGTCCACAAGTCACAATATCATTCCAAGTAAGCCATATCTAATAAAATAATCACTTGAACATGTGCATCAAATCCCCCCTTCTCAAAATAAACATATGCTTAAAGACCTTATGCAATTTTCCAAATTTAGATATGGGAGGGGTGTCATAGTGCCCTATTGGGTGAACCAATCCTCAAGTAGGGGATGTTTCTGTAACATCCCCGGCCATCCAAAGATTGAGTAATGCTACCAACACAACCTTATCTTAGCCTTTAAATCTCTAATACCATATTGTAACATCCCCGACCACCCACAAGTCGGGCAATGCCACTACTGCGGAATATACACTTATATATATAATATGCATTAAATCAAATTAACACATTTAACATAGAGTTACTGCCATCACACAGACTTAAATAGAATTAACAACAATTCATACATGTAGCATAATACATGAAAACATACAAGCATCACAAACATGCATTTTAATTGAAATTAAACACATGATGATACTTATCTTTGAAACTGGAGTAACTCCACCAACTACTTGCAGACCTTCCAAGAACCTCTTGGTCATAAACCACACTTCTCATCATGCTCAGCAGTGGATCACCCTCGAGCTGGGACTAATCTCCACCCAGGGCAAGGGAATCCTAGACTAGGCTGCGGTCACATGAAACTGCACAGTGCAATTGGAAGGATTCTCTCCAGGAGCCTTCTTATGCCCACTACTCGCAGACTCTCATTCCCCACATGTTTGTTCCACCCGGGAGTATACACCTTCACAAGCACAGTCCATTGGTTGCTTCACCTCCCTCTCTGGGTCTTGGCAACATGCCGGATCAGGAATTCTCAGAGCTCTATAGCTGGTGTTGGAATATCTCTGGGAGAAAACCACTTCCCAACAAAATCTCTCACCTGGAGAGAGTTTCTCATAGGCCTGACAACCTGCCTCTTCAACCACAACCACCTCTCTCACTTGGAGAGAGTGTTGCACACAGGCCTAAAAACCTGCTTCTTCAACTCCATTCCAGCACAAGAAGGACAATAGCAACGGTTCAACACTTATTCACATAGGGATGACAGCAGCATCAACAGATGGGCATGGCACCGCAGGCGACAACAACCCACGCTAAAACACGGTATGGATAAGGCGATTACCCAGGTGTCGGGTTCCTCATGAGACATGGAACGGCTCATGGATGAACTGTGTGGCCACAACATCCCCCAGTTACGACACCACATGGCTCAGACAAATATGGGATACTCGGACTTCCCCGAAGACACGGATCAGTCCGTCGATTTTCCCACGGGTTTCAAGGTGCGTGACCAGGAACATAATGCAGATGCAGACACAGAGGAAAAACGGGTCCAGACGCCCCAGATCCCAGTGAACTCAGGCGGAGGATGACAGAATGGGAAGAGAACCCAACAGCATTGGCTTTCCCAGCTATAACTGCATGCACTCAGGTTGACACTTGTCTTCCTGGAGCTGCATGAGTTCCACTTAGCACACGTTCCCTTTACAGGAACTTAGGAAAACACTCAACATGTCCACCTTATCCTTCAGGAAATAATAATAAATTATTATCCCCTTTAGAGGTAAGCCCCCTAGCTTAGCCCCTAGGCCCACACACTTAGCCTCCTCCCTTACCCAACCTTGTGGAAGCTTAGTCCCCCATCACTCTTTCTTCGTGGTCGGTCTACATGCAACGATGTTTATATTTTATTAATGATCTGCATAATTACATATACAAAATCAGGCTCCTGGCCTTTAACACCTAGGCTCTCCGGCCTAATCACCAAATAAGCCTCCTAGCTTATTATAACTTGGCTCACTAGCCTACAAAACATGTTTACAATTTATAAATACAACTGGGGCTCGTCCTTGGGGATATTACAATCCCCTCCCCTTATTTTTGCACTATCCTCAGTGCAACTTTCACACAGCATCAACAAGATTTCCAAAATCTTCAAAAAGATGTGGGTATTCTGCCCACATAGCATCTTCATGCTCCCATGTCGTGTCCTCGGGACCGTACCGGGTCCATTGGACCTTTACAAGCCCTATGGATTGATTCCTGAGCTGCTTTCCTTTTTTGGTCAAATATGTGCACCGGATGCACTTGCAAGACACCTTCTTGCTCCACCTAAATCACATTCCAATCGATTACATGATTAGCATCAGGTATATATTCTTTAAGCAATGAAATATGAAACACATTATGTACAGTCATGGATGTAGGTAATGAAAGCATATATGCAATGTATATATATGTATATATAGACAATTCTAATAACATTATAATTTGTATTCAACATACGCAACATACAATAATTAGAGAATTGTACTTATATTTTTATTTGAGAAGACCTTCCACCCCTGAGCAGGTCTATGATTCCATCGAGGCAATGGCTTCCCAAGATAGCCATGGTCCACAGTCCATATCCACATGGTCTAGGCCAAGGTACCAAACCTCAGCAGCACTCCAACCATTCAAACCTCAGAATTACTCCAACCAACGGTCTCTCATTCCCCACATGCATGTCCCACCCCATGAGTGTACACCTTCACTGTCACACAGTCCATCAACTGCTACACCTCCCTTTCCTTGGGCTTCAACAATAGGCCGACTCAGAAAGTCTCAGAGCACCGTGGCTCATGGAGTTCCAACTGCCCTCAGAGATTTCCAATCATCATCTTCTCGAGCTACTCTTTGTAATCAACATTCTAACTTTAATCAACATCATCTCATCTGCATCACCCACATGCAATTATCATGAGAAAACATAAAAGAATTCATTTAGGAACTCCAACTTAGTTCAAAAAGGAATTCAAATTTTTCCCCAAAACAGGAAATTCCATTTCATAATTCATCTTGGTTGTTGTCATATTATGAATGCAACCATCCTTGTGGTTTTCCACAGGCACCAAACTGCATACCATTTTCCTGCAAGACTTCATCTTGCATACTGCCAACAAATTGTCAGTATTTTTTGTACATCATAATTTAACATGTACAACACCTTATGCAATGATCTTAGAATTGTCTGCATCTAGCAATTCAATCACAATTACCAAACAATTTAACCAAATAGAATGACTCATCATTCTATGCATATGCATGTTCATAATTAATAACAGTAAGTTTATTATTTCAATTTTCTGAACATAAATTTTTTTGTAGTCTCTATTCCTATGACTACCTGGCTTGCAACTTTCCTGTTGCAATGTTTAATAGTTCCTGAAATGTTCTCAACTTCATGAGTTAGCAACATTTCAGCCATTAGTATAATTATTTCCATGCCAAAAACATATATACATGCACTCACAAAATGCATTCCGCAAAGTGCATTTAAGTATACAATTCCATCATGTATGAGTGCAACTTTGTCCCTTACTAGACATGAGTACAACTCTCAATGCCTATTTATTCAGTGCACCCTTGTATTGATTTACATAATGCTCTTTATCTCAGTCATGTATCTCACCATCCATGAGTTGGAATTCCGGCCAATGTGTTGACGCATTATCCACACACTTCCTATTGTCTTCCCAATTAATTGGAAGCCTTCATTTTCGACCTGAACACTACACCAAGAATATAATTATGTGGTGTTCATTAGTGTTAGCAAAAAGGTTACAGTCCCAGTTTTATTTAAAGGTAGGAATCTTTTAGTACCTGTGTGGCTCATAACCTTTCCATATCTATACCTTTCCATATCCAACCATGTCTCGGTCTCATACATGACAAGATTACTAGCATTCATTCTTATAACAAGTTCTTATCTTTTAATTCTTTGTTTATTAACCCATAACCAAATTAACATGACATTCTCATATGTCAGTGTGTGCATTCAGAATCTAAAAGCTTTGAATTAATACAGGCCTCCAGCCTTTACAATATCCAGTGGTATTCATTTAATAATATAATCATGTGATTTTATACAATGACTCTGGCTGAGGAAATTCTTACCTAAATTTCCTTTCAGCAATTATGCAAAAAGAGTAATAAAGCTCATACCTGCATGACTGCCATTAATAAATTTTATACTACCTGAAAGTCTGATGACAGTAGAAGTTTTCATGCTTCTTTTATCAAACTTATAACCAACACTTCATCTCTCTGATGCTTCACTCCTTATGCGACAAAATCATCAACAACACTTGCAAACATGCAAGCATTCTTTCCTCTGGCTAACCGAACAAGCCATAACGTACTTGCTACCACAGAAATTGCAACAACTTCTTTCTCCCTATAAAACTTTTTCTTGTTGATCCCAGAAGTATTCAATCCTTCCCGGATTCTTGAATCTTCTTGTGCTCTCATTGTAGTCATTGTACATGACTATTTTTGTCCTGAGCACTTTCTAGCCAAATCACTCTTGGTTGCCTTTGCATTTATAGTCCCAAACTAAGCTGATATTAACCTTCAGCTTTTGTTAATTTCCTGGGTCCAACTAACCCAATCTCGTACTTGGATGAATCAAATTCCACACCAAGTTGTGTTTATAGACTCTGCATTCTTCAACATCCAGTTACTCTTCAGGACTGAACTTCTTTTACCTTACCATCATAGATTCAAGTGATACTTCCAACCTCTTGGGTTGTCACTCATGTGTTATATTCTTTGCACGAGTAGTAGTGTTTGAACATCTACGCCGGGCGTGCGGGGGTTCAGGGGTAGTGCCCCCGAAATTTTTTTTCGCACCGGGACGACATATTTCCGGGACCACATTTTTTGAGACCGCATTTTTGGGACCGCATGATATTTAGGTGGTTTTTTGGCACATGGTTTTTTGCCGATGGTTTTCTATTTCCGGTTAAGGAATTAGGGTTTTTTATGCCACTGGCTCCTATATGTATATTGTATTCTAAACAATGTAACAAAAGGGTATGAATATAATATATGTTGGTTTTCCTGGTTTGGGTTTCCAGGTGAAAAATCTCTGTGTAATGTTTGTATTTGCCATTGTATCTTTTCTGTTCTTTTCTGAATATCAATTTGCAGTAGATATTGTACAAGGTTAGAATTTACATCATGGCTCTATGGTTAGTCATTTTTATATAAGGAGTATGTCTCCTAAATTAACCTGGTTATGATCCCATAACCAATCATAGCATAAAAAGCAACTAAAATTTTATCTAAGTGCATTCTAGCATCAACAACACTTACACACACTAGGCCTTCAGCCATTACATATCAATTTAAATAGTGAAAATTAACTAAGGGAATCCTTACCTCGATCCCCTTCAACATGTATGCATCAACATAAACTAAATGCATACCTTCCTGATTGTTACCAGCCTACTTGTTGTTGTCTGACCAACTGATATTTGTAGAATCTCACAGACTTCCCCCTTCATCATTTTTATCACCATTCCTACCATCCTCATGGGTCTTCACCTCAATGGAAATTATAAGCAACAACAACATCCACATATTACATAATCCATCCTTTAGTCATACTCAAACATTATTTCATAATAACAGACTATTCTAAGTTCACCAGCACGTTATATGCATATCCACGCATGTACATATGCAAAATTACGCATCCATATTGATGCAGAGCCCCCCTGTTCTCCTTGGGGTTGCATGACCTCCGGGTCTAGGATATTTCTTCCTTCTGAGTCGGATCGACCCTTCGGGCTCCTTATTGAACCCAAAACAATTATACACATGCCCCCTTTTCTCCTTTAGGAGTAGGTTCTATGGAACCCGCGAGCTCTTCCTGCGCACTGGTGAAATGCCAAGTTTCAGGCGTTAGCTCCTTTTGTATTGGCCCCTTCCTGCATATGGGCTTGGGATATGACCTCATATAAGTGTGTGATTGCGGGCATGGGAAAGAGTGGTTTTATACCAACCCGCTTTTCACCCCGCAATTCACCTCCAGCTGCCACGTACCACTTTGTTAAAACCGTGGTATAAATTGTGGCCTGCTCTCAGATTTTTAACATCCGAGCAAATTCTGGCCCCGCAATCCATCTCGTCCTTCGATCTCCAATCCCTTGGCGATGATCCATGATCAACAAATGCTATCTATCCTCTTTTCCTTTCTTTCACATGCCTTCCCAAACCTCCATGATCTGTCGACACTTAGCTTTCTTCCAAATCAACGGCTACAGTTGATTTCGACTCTCCGGCCCTCGGGAGTTTCAACTCTCAACTATCTGTTTTTCCCGTATGGAAATATTCTGGAGTGGAAGATATATTGACACCTGTTCTCAACAATCAGACGGTTCTGATGAAATCCGGCTCTCCGACCTTCGGGAGTTCTCACGTCTCCACACACACAAATATCTGGAGTGAATTTCCCCATAGTGATAGATCTTCTGCCACACGTCCTCTCCAAATCAATGACCCTGATTCTCTTCGAGACTTCGGCTCTTTTTGACCAAGACCAGATCAATGGTCCTTCGACCTCATCCTCGATCAACGATCGAGATCTCCTTCGGGACTTCGGCACTTTCACCCTCTGCTTTCCTCGAGAGTGCTCTGTACCCGGAGTTCTAGATCTGGCACCACACATCCACTTTCAGATCAACGATCAAGATTTACTTCAGTTGTTTCTCCTCCTCCTTGTCCACAAACTTTTGAAGTTGTGGATCTTACGCCGCCTGTCCTCCTTGATGATGGACGGTCCCAAATCACTTTGGGACTTCGGGACTTTGACAAGTCCACTCTCCTGTGCACACAAGGGTTAAGTCTCGTGCGCTTACCTCCTATTCCAACAGTTGTTGGTCCTTCGTACTCAGATCCAACGGATGGGATCTGTTCCTCTCCTCTGCACTTCATTTGTTCTGTTGGACGCTGATGTAATAGTCCAAGCTCCTCCCCACAACTGGTATGACGGCTATCGTCGCTCCTCCTCTTGATATTTTAACTTCTTCCACCTTGGAAGATTTTGTCAGTGTTCAAAGGCTTCGGCCTTTGACCTTTCTCCTGCGAGTCTGCCTCATGGATCTCGTCTTCACTCTCATAAGCATTATCTCTTCTGAGCTTTAGGACTTAGAATGAGTCTGTCTCCCATGCACTCCTTGTGTTATCTCTTTTGAGCTTTTCGATTTACTCAGTCTCCTAAGGGTCTCGGCCCTTCCGTTTCCTTTCAAAGGAAAACTTCGAGCCCTCCTGGCAACCTTCTGCTCAAAGCACACCGTGTTGAGCATTTTCCATAGAGTGTTCAACAGCTCTGTGAGTATCTTCCTCTGATACTCTTCTCCCTGAACTCGATAAAGAGTTCTCTTTGTGCACAGTTGCACTCGCTCGATGCCCGCCTGGCAGAGCCCTACAAAGTTCCTAGTGACTCTATCTCTCTCTGAACTCAACACATAGTTCATCCTGTGCACTCCTTGCACTCGCAACTCGCATGAGAGAAACAATTGAAACTTATTTGTTACCTCACCAGTTTACACATTCCTCTGTGGTCCAACACCACTTTTGTCATGGTTTTACGATACCTCTACTCCTCCTGAGCTTCTTAACACGACCAAGATAACCTCTTGACACTCAGGAATGTTTCTGAGGTCCAAAATTGGTTCCTCTTAACACAATTTCCACCTTAAACCTCGGATCCAATGACCACTTATCTATCCCATCCAGGCTCAGCATTGAAACCATGGGTCAGAACTCGAATTTTGTCTACTTCGACAACGATTCTTTCCGAAAATTTTTCTTCAACTTCCACTAACATGGCCCATCCAGTATCAGTGTTGTAACCATGCTCTGATACCATTTTGTAACATCCCCGACCCTCCAAAGACCGGGTAATGCTACCAAGACAACCTTAACTTAGCCTTTAAAGTTCTGATACCATATTGTAACATCACCGCCCTACCCACAAGCCAGGCAATGCCACTACGGCGGAATATACACTTATATATATAATATGCATTAAATCAAATTAACACATTTAACATAGAGTTGTTGCCATCATATTGAATTAAATAGAATTAACAACAATTCATACATGCAGCGGAATACATGAAAACATACAAGCATCATAGACATGCATTTTAATTGAAATTAAACACATGATGATACTTATCTTTGAAACTGGAGTAACTCCACCAATTACTTGCAAACCTTCCACGAACCTCCCATCCATAGACCATGCTGCTCATCACGCTCAGCAGTGGGTCACCCCCGAGCTGGGACTAAGCTCCACCCAGGGCAAGGGAATCCTAGACTAGGCTGAGGTCACAAGAAACTGCACAGTCCAACTGGAAGGATTCTCTCCAGGAGCCTTCTTACGCCCACTACTCACGGACTCTCATTCCCCACATGCATGTTCCACCCGAGAGTATACACCTTCACAAGCACAGTCCATCGGTTGCTTCATCTCCCTCTCTAGGTCTCGGCAACAGGTCAAATCAGGAATTCTCAGAGCTCTGTAGCTAGTGTTGGACTCTCTCTGGGAGAAAACCACTTCCTCGCAAACTCTCTCACCTGGAGAGAGTTGCTCACAGGCCTGACAACCTGCCTCTTCAACCATAACCACCTCTCTCACCTGGAGAGAGTGTTGCACATAGGCTTGACAACCTGCTTCTTCAACTATGTTCCAGCACAAGAAGGACAATAACAATGGTTCAACACTCGTTCACAGAGGGATGACAACAACATCAATAGATGGGCATGGCACCGCATGTGGTAACAACCCACACTAAAACACGGCACGACTAAGGCGATTACCCAGGTGTCGGGTTCCTCATGAGACACAGAACGGCTCATGGATGAACTCCGTGGCCACAACAACCCATAGTTACGACACCACACGGCTCAGACAAATATGGGATACTCGGCCTTCCCCAGAGACACAGATCAGTCCATGGATTTTCCCACGGGTTTCAGGGTGCGTGACGAGGAACACAATGCAGATGCAGACGCAAAGGAAAAATGGGTTCAGACGCCCCAGATCTTAGCGAAATCAGGCGGAGGATGATAGAATGGGAAGTAAACCCAACAACGTTGGCTTTCCCAGCTATAACTGCATATGCCCAGGTTAACACTTGTCTTCCAAGAGCCGCATGAGTTCCACTTAGCACATGTTCCCTTTACAGGAACTTAGGACAACACTCAACATGTCCACCTTAGCCTTCAGAAAATAATAATAAATTATTATCCCCTTTAGAGGTAAGCCCCCTAACTTAGCCCCTAGGCCCACACACTTAGCCTCCTCCCTTACCCAACCTCGTGGAAGCTTAGCCCCCCATCACTCTTTCTTCGTGGTTGGTTTGTACGCAACGATGTTTATATTTTATTAATGATCTGCATAATTACATATACAAAATCAGGCTCCTGGCCTTTAACACCTAGGCTCTCCGACCTAATCACCAAATAAGCCTCCTAGCTTATTATAACTCAGCTCACCATCCTACAAAACATGTTTACAATTTATAAATACAATTGGGGCTCGTCCTTGGGGATATTACAGTTTCCAAGGAGAACCCTCTCTAGGTCATGTAGTGAATGTGAAGTGTATGGGGTTAGACTTCTAGGAGCGGGGTTTCATGACATACAAGGGCTCGTATTGTCTCATTTATGGGCGACTTTGTTGAGGGCTAGTCACATCTCTTTTCTCTTTTTTGTTTTTAAGGCATATTTTTTCCAAACCCTTTTATTATTTAGTCATTTACTTTGCATGTGTCACCAAGTTGAATTCAATAAGTGGCACTAAAACGGAAATGCATAGCCCACAAACACTCTACCTTGGTTAACATGTTTTTATGAAGACATTCCAAGTTGAAGTCAATAAGGGGAACTAAAAAGGAAATGCATAGCCCACAAATGCTCTACCCTAGAAGGTGATCATTGTTTAATTAATAATTCTTACGGGTCCCTTACTTTATGTTATGAGAAGTGTTTCATTGCTCTTGGGATCCCAGGGAGAGCCTTTATTGCATGGTGTTCTTGCTAGGGCACCTCCGAGCCTAATGGCCCCTTCTTCCCATGAAATGAGGTACATGCCCTTGTTGGGTAAATAAGCCCGAAAACCTAAAAGGTAGGGAAACAGAGGGGTAGAAGTGATGGAAGGTGGCAAGTATGTGTGGGAGTGATATGATGACCCTTCAAGGAGACCCTCGGGTAGAAACCCCTTCCCTGAGGGTGGCCACTTACTAGGAAACCATGACACTCACCTTGGGAAAAAAGTATAATTTCCAAGCATATGTTTTTAAAATCAAGAAAGGACTCTTTGAAACATGTTCAAATGCTTGATTTATTAGAATGACACTTACCATAATACCAGACTTGTTACCTCATGGAGCAAGACCCGTTGTCCTATGTGATCCAGGTCAGGTGTGGTATATGTTGCTTCCATCAATCAAATGGTGGTGTGGTGAATGAAGGGCTCTGTGTGTTGGGTTGCCTCTCAGTACTCCATGCCTACAACTAGAGGGCCTCGAGACATCATCTCCTTAGCTATCCCTAGAAATGGGGGATAACAATATTGACTGCCAAGAGGATCAACTCAACATTTAGCCAAGGCTCAGAAGCGTAAACATGTCGATCAAAGGCCATCCAGATGGACTCGAGGGACGCCAAAAAAAAAATCTCACTCTCTTTCATCACATAGATCAAACCGATCACAAGGAGGATCAGACTCCCTACAATGTGAATGGTGCCCAACTATTCTAATGTGAAAGTTGACAGGCCATGTGTTTGGTGGTGTTGTAAGACATGTACATAGCATTTTGATAAGTGGCAGTCAAATGACCTCCACTTTAGACTTTTTTTTTTTTAATTTAAATGTGATTGCAAATCAACAAAAATCTTAGTTCGTTTGTGAGTTTAGTTTATTTAGTTTATTGATGGAGGAAAATTGACTATGGATGTTGGCCAAAATTTCAAATAAAAATAAAGTGGACAAAATTGTGATGAGATAAAAGGAATATTTAAATATAAATTTATTTATATATTTAAAGATAAAGTTAAATATTTAATAAATTCATTTAGATTTATTTTAAGATAAAAGAATATTTAAATATAAATTTATTTATATATTTAAGGATAAAGTTAAATATTTAATAAATTCATTTAGATTTATTTTAAGTTTCAACAATGGAAAGGGAATAAATCTTTATCAAATATAATTATTATACTTTATTATTATATGGAGAGGTATGTAAAGTTAAATATTTAATAAATTAATTTTGATTTATTTTAAGTTTGAACACTGTAAAAGGAATAAATATGTCGAATATAAATATTTTTCTATTATACTTCAGAGGTATGTTTTACAGCGCAGTATAAAGAATATTTATAATTCGCGTTTAATTTTTTAAGAAAATGTTTAAACATTAATCATAAATAAAATGTTTTGGTGTTTATTTTTAATAAAATATTTTAATATAAATTTTATAAGAAATATTTTTTTTAATAATTAAATTTATTTTTAATGGTTAAGAAATATTTCATTTCTGTATTTATTTCACATAAAATATTTTAATAATAATTTTACAAAATATTTTTTTATATATAGTAATTGTGAGTACATTTTTTAATGATTAAAATATTTTAATATCAATTTTAATATATATATATATATATATATATATATATATATAAATTAATTAATTAATTAATTGAGAGTACATTTTTTAATGATTAAAATATTTTTATAGTATTATGAGGGAAATGTATAATTCTTTATTTTAATATCCACTTTAAATAAAAAAATTTAATATCAATTTTATAACAAATATTTTTCTCAACAATAATTGAATTTTTTTTTTTTTTAATTTCTACTAAAAAAATTAAAACCCCTTCCGGAGGGCTTTATAGCTTTTCTGAAGGGCCTTTTCCTTCAGGTCCAAGGAGGAGGGGTTTTACGTAATTGAAAAAAGAATTGGACCATTAAAAAATGGTATCTACTTACGATTGGGAGAACATATATGTATTTTCCATATTATGTTCAAATTATATATATATTGCTAAGTTTAAAAACACTAAGGGCTGGTCAAAAGAGATTAACTGCAATATCGGGGTCAAACAAGGTTGTCCCTTGTCCCTTACCCTTTTTGGCATATACATTGACAAATTAGAAGATTGCTTGGAAAAAGCAGGTTGTGTCGGCTCTACTCTCACCGGTATAGTCATCAATCTACTTATTTATGTCGATGATATCGTTCCCATGGCAAGGAGTCCCCATGATCTTGAAAACCAACTAAGAATCCTCAAGGACTTTTGCTCCAATATGGGTATGACTATTAATACTGATAAGACTAAGGTCATGATTATTAAATCCAATAAGATCCCTTATGATACATTTGTATA
>ML791557.1:225316-238567 GCA_009831015.1 Picea engelmannii | reverse complement strand
AACATAATTCGCAAAGAGGTTAACTATCTAGTGAGACACTGCAAAAACTTGTATTTGGAAGTCAACTTTGCACATGGAGGTCTTGGTAGTTGATGGGCAATGTGTTGGCCTCAAGAATTCCAAAGTACACTTGTAGGAGTTGACATCAGAAAAATACATTGTTTTGTTTGATTGTCCCCCCAACAGCACTATGCCCTATCCCATTGAATGTCTCCATCCTACGAGTTGCAACTTTCAATAAAAAACAAAACAAGGGTTCAATACTACATGTTGACAAATCCATTTGACCCGTGACAATGGATTATTTATAGGGGAAAACTTATCTCGTGTGTTTCCCTACAATGCAAGTGTTAATCTAACGATTTCCATCACTAGGGTTTTTCCAAGTGAGATATTTTTTCACATATTTCCAATTTACCTCACTATGGGTCTATCAAAAGCATGCATAGTGGGTACTCATTGGATACAAAATTTAAGTATGTATCCAACGAGTGCCTACACATAAAATTTGGGTAACCCTTTAAGGACATAAGTAAAAAATATGATTAAAAAAAGTATTTTTCTTTTTTCATCATCTTGAATCCGATTGATTCTTTTAAAGTTGATGTTGATAGCACATTTTTTGTTTTGAGACCCATTTTGGACCTCAAAAATTCTCTAATGTGAGTGTTTTTCTATTGGTTTCCACCATTAGAGTTTTGCTTAGTGAGACACACTGCAAAAAATTACATTCAAGGGTCGACTTTGCAAATTACGACCTTGACAACATGTGGAAAATGTGGTGGCCTTTAGATTTCCAAAATACACATACAAAACTAATATCACTCTAGGTTGTTCCTAAATGGCGATAAAAATACAAAACTAGTCCTCAAGTCAATAAGTCGCCAATGGCATTGGACTTGTCACAATAGACTAGCACTAGCGATTCCCTTCTACTGTGAGTGTCCTTTGTCATAGAAGTGTTTTTTTATTAAAATTTGTAGAAGAAGGGCTTTCCTCAATGAAAGACATTGCAAAATATTGCATACAAAGGTCAAATTTTCACATCGCAACTCTGGAAAATGGTGGGAAATTTGTTAGCCATAGACTTCCCAAAATACACATGCTAAAGTTGAATATACACAATTACACTGCTTCGTTTGGCTATTCATTAAGGGAAATTTGAGGTCTAAAATGGGTCTCCTAAAGAAAATAAGAAAATAATAGTTAAAATATTAAAATGAGAGTTGTGAATTTTCCAAGGGAAATAAATAAAACTACTTTTTTTAATCTCATTTTCGACTTATCTCCTTATAGGTTTAATCAAATTTCAAGTGTAGGTACTTGTTGGATGCATAATTTAATTGAAATTTGAGTAAGTCTATAAGGAGATAAGTCAAAAATATGATTAAAAAAAGTAGTTTTCTTCCTTTCCCTCCAAAAAAAACTTACCCTTATGGTTGACATCATCATCTTGAATCGTATTGGTTCTTTTAAAGTTGATTTTAATAGTACACTTTTTGTTTTGAGGCCATTTTTTACCTAATGTTCCCTCGAGATCACTTTAGCATGTGCCCCTAAATGGCTCCTTCCTTGAGTTGTGATAAGAACGAACTCAATACCTCATATTAATAAATTTTTAGTTACATTGGACTTGTCACAATCAAGTAGCAAAAGGGGTGCCTCTCTCTCATGAGTTTCCCTACCATGCAACTATTTTCTAGGAAATTTTCCAAAACTAGGGTTTTCTTAGTGAGACACACTACAAAAAAATTGCATTTGTGGGTCAACCTTGCAAATTCTCACCCTAGAGTTGAGACCTCAACAACTCCCCTTATTTTTTTGTCAAAAATTTAAGGGGCCCCCATTTGAATGTCAAAAAAACATTGTTTTCATATTCTTTTCGTTTTATTTGGCTTGATTTGAAAAGATGTTTTAATGGTTTCCTTTCTTTGGTGAGATAGAGATTTGATGTTTTGGCTTATCTACGTCACTTGAGTATTTTGGCTCCTTAGTTGTTCAACAATTCTTGCATATTTGTTTGGGCTTATTCAAAGTCAATTTCATCCCTTGGTTTGTGTAAATTAGATTATCATGACGATTCGACGATCTCGCCAAATTTCAATATTCATTGCATAAACAAATTAGCTAAACACTTTAGCAGATTGAAATAATTTAATTGTAAGTCAAATTTTAAAAAATTCAATCTACGCCTTTAAATAATGATGGTTAAAAAATGGAAAAAAAACTAATAATTCAGAATTCAAATGACACATCAGTTTTTATGAGCCTTCAACTTGTGGTGAAAAACAATTCCTTTTGCATCTATGTGTTCTTTGGTAAGACAATAAATTCAATCAAAATTTTCTCATATGCAATATTCCGTGCCTTAAAAAGTGTATGTGAAAGTTTATTTGCGAGCACATAGTTTTTCATTCGAGCAAAACATCATATTTTTAATGGAACCAATCTTTCAAAAATATTTGCTCATCTTTTGATTTTTACAATGAAATCAAAATTTGTCTTGATTCCTATTTAAGAATTAATGCATTAAAATTGTCAAATTTGGGTTCTATTTGATGTAATTAATGTAATGTATGATCACATCCATTAGGCATTAAAGTGCTTTGATATAAACTTTATGGGTGTTTATTTCCTTATAAGATCAATCTTTATTAAGAAAGTAAGCTACTCCATACAAGTCACATGACCATTAATCATGAAATGTATATACAATCTAAAGGGTTAAAAAAGTCAACACAATTATTCGAGATATGAACATATTTTTTTAAATGCATGGTTATATTTAATTAAATAATATTTTTATAACCTATTGAACTCCAATTTTGGTGTACATCACTTTTGATGCATAACTTTTCATTAAATGGTTTAATGACTTATTTTATTTTGGCATAGTTTAACTGTTATTTAAATGCATGGTTATATTTAATTAAATAATATTTTTATAATCTATTAAACTCCAATTTTGGTGTACATCACTTTTGATGCATAACTTTTCTTTAAATGGTTTAATGACTTATTTTATTTTGGCATAGTTTAATTGTTAGACTTTTTTTTCCTCGACGTCCGCACCTCTGATGTCTTCAACGTCTGTGCCTCGTTACGGCGCAAACCTCCCCTCCCTCATCATTTTAGTTTCCTCTATCAAATTCCATGCCATGCGCCCATGGAATCCATCCATGCATACGATGGAAATTTGAACTCGACAAAGAGGCGGGACTTGAAATTTAAACTAGGCAAAGAGGCGGGCTTGAAATTTGAACTAGACAAAGAGGCGGGCTTGAATTAGAACTCATCGAAACTCTTGTGCATCTTCTTCATCTCAATCTTCATGCCCTACATATTCATCCAAGCCAAATATGACACATAGTCGCCAATAATAAACATCCCGAACAATTTCACTTGCTCCACCACCATTTCTATGTGCTCGTTGCCCTTCACCCCCTGGAGATAATTTCATTTTCTCCACCATCATTTCCATGAACGCATTGGCATTTTCCCCCTAGGAATCGAACATGTTCTTTCTCGACATAATCTGCACGAGAACATTGGAAGTGCAGATGTTGAGCAACTCCTCAAAGTTCACAACCTTCCCTTGTCGCTCATGTTCAAGAGTCGCTCATGTTCAAGAATCGACTTCAGTGGCATTGCGAACTCCACTTCCCGCACAGGAGGTTGCAGATCCTCCAAGGCCTTGTCGATGAAAATATGAATAGAGCAAGTGATGGGGCATGTTTCCCAGAAGTGTAAGGGTGTCTATCAGAGGTCATCAAGATGGACCAGGGGGAAGCCGAAACTATTTTCTCGTACTCTCTTTCACCACACAAATCAGACATGTTATCACACAAAATGTAGATTGGGCAAAGCCAAACCCAATCCATGGAAGTGTGACAACTATGGGAGTACCTACCCACTATCACCTTAGATAGGAACTCCCCTCACTTTAGTGATTATAAGTCACCACAAGGGGGGAATCCCGGTGACCCTAGGGGGATTGAGATGGAAAATGAGATAATGATGAGTGAATCCCTATTGGTCAAGATTTGAGGTGAGGAAAAGGCTTGAGAAAGAGTCTTGTTGATGGAGAATGGTCGTCAAATGTTGTATACATACAAGACAATGTTAGCCCTACCCAGAACAAGACAAATGATTGATATAGAAGCCTTAAACCAAAGGGGAACAAGAAAGAAACCTTGTTGTCCAAAAATTGCAGCAGTATGGAAATATGTTTTCTGTGGTAAACAAGTTATATCATCTACAAATCTAACCACCAAAATCAAGTATAAGATGAGGGAAATAAAACTAGTAAAGACTAGTTAAACTTCCAATTAATGAAGCAAGACTTTGGTGAGTTTTAGGGTTGTTTATTTAGTGTTATCATAACTGTATTATAATAGCCAAGTGGTTGTAGAAAAAAAATTCTACAGTAGCAAGATCTAACCATGAAAATTGACAAGTTATTCGTCTAAAAGATAGCCAATGCCCAGTAGAACAATAATCTAGGTTCACAAGTGAATTTTCGCGGTAGATAAGTGAGCTATCGATGAAAGAAGATGACTTTTTCTGCAGCCCTAGTGAATGTAGAATTAATTTATAACAACAATAAGAATTACAAGACTAATCTAGACATCCTTAGGGAACAAAGAATCCTTAAGCATGCAAAATTGATTCCAACTTGAATAATTGCAAAATCTCTATTTTTCATGTATTCCAATGTAATGATTTTAGATCTCCAATGAAAAATACGCTAGTTCCTTATCAATTGGGTTATGGGGTCTCTTGTTTCAATGGCTAGTTGTGTTACCTCCCTATGGGTGTAATCCTTTTTACTCCCTAGGGTAAACAAAAATAGCAAGGAAAATCTAGGAGGGTGTAAGCCCTTTTACTCCTCCTAGAAACCTTATTAAGTAGCTTATCCAAAGAAAAATGTGATAGACTTAGTGAAGGGTGTATGTATTTATACTCCTCCAAGGTTTTAGACAAGAATAACCATGAAATAATAAGAAACACTAATAATATGCATAAATTTCCTTATCAATTCCAAGAGAAAGCAAGATAAACCCTCTTCTACCAAGTATATTCAACCACAAAGCAAGAACAAACATCCAAGAGAGATAGCACAACGCTTCTTCCACAAGAGACAAGTACTAGCATACAAAATAACATAAGAGAGAGAAAGTGTGAATTTCCCAAGTAGGGAGAAAATATGTCACGAGATAGGTGATGAACGAAAGAAGTCATGAAGATTCAGATGATGAAGAAAGAAGAAGAGGTTGAGAAGCTTGAAGAAGAAGTTGTCACATTAAGAGTTAAAATCATCAAGCTCAGCAAGAACATTGAAGAAAGAGAAACATCTACATCATCAGAAAATAAAGTTGAAGAGAAGCACTCCAGGTTGCAGAAAGGAAAAATGAAGAAAAGAGAAAGAGTTATGCAGAAGTACTAAAAGGAAGGAATCATGGTCCACAAGAATCAAAGAAGAATGAGTATAATAGAGATACATCTTCAAGAAGACCTTCCACATTCAAGCAACAAAGAAACTTCAATCATGATGAAGGAATCAACTAAAGAGAAGATCATGATCATCCAAGATAGGAATTCAGAAGGACTACATCAAAAAGAAGATCATTCACTCCCATGTATGTATATTTATTTTATGGTCATTGTTTTATTTGTACTAACTTTGGACATAAAGCTGCAGATTGTAGGGCTTATGGAAGAAATGCTCAAGCAAGAAATACTTATGTGGCTCCATATAACATTGAATGTTACAAATTCCATAACTATGGACATATAGCTCATGATTGTAGAAGCATGATGGATACTTCTATGAAAGAGAATACTTATATCATATATAAGAAGGTTTGGAAAATAAACCAAGAACATGTAAAGTAAGAAAATGTGAATGAAGGACACCCAAAACTTGTACTCTCCGGATTGGAAATAGTACGAGATCAGGAAAAATCTACAGGAAAAAAGAAATATGTCAGATACATGAAGATTTGGAGAAGAAATGAAAAACAAGAAGAACAAGTGAATGAATACTAGGTCCCAGAGATCGTAGGATTTGCAGTAATGCGAGAAAGAGAAGAAGAGCATGTGAATAAAAAACAAACCCAAGAAATTGTACTCTCAGGAATTGTAGTGCAAGATCATAATGAGCCCACGAGGAAAAAGGAATAAGTCATAGTTTAGAGAGATGATGAGTCTACAAATGAAGATGAAGACTACTCTGCATTAGGTTGGATTCCTCCATTGTTCTGATCCATCCGGATTGGAGACTCACAATAAATATGAAATTTGAACATGGGGAGTCGGTGCAGTAGCTACTACATATCAGAGAACCATATTTCGAGCAGTTTGAAGTGTTTGCAGAGACATATTCAGAGCAATCAGATAGAAGAATTATAGAATGATAGATTGATCGATTGAGAAGCAATATTCATAGGAATATCATTGACACAATTTCCAGACAGATATATATTCATTACAATTTCAAGGATGTATTGCAGATCAGTGGGCATATTTAATTCGGTCTAAGAAACGGGAATATGTGATGATCAGTTACGACAAAGAATCCTTCATGATAATACAGTGACAGATGGGTCAACATTGTGGACAATTGAGTAGCAGAGTTATGGACAACCTATGACATATGGACAGAGACATATTTATGAGATCATTGGTAGGTATAGAAAAATATATGACAGGGCATATTTACAATCAAAATCAGTGGAATCAATGAACAAGAGGAATCAGTTGGTCACAAGAAGACAAGTAGTGAAAGACATAGCAGAACAGGGAAAGAGAAACCAGCAGCGGAAGTTATATCATCAGAAGGAAATCATTGAACAATATGGTCAAGTGAACATGACAAGTAAATGAAGAAATAAAGTAATGAATTATTTTTGTATATGTCAGTGAATTACAAGAGGAAGCACCAATAGACCGAGAGAGAGGAAAGGAAGAGTTTGTAGGAATCCCCAGATTGTTCTACATCTTGCAGAGAAGTCAAAGGGAGATAAATCGTCAGAGAAAGAGAACAAAAAAGAAAGATTAGTATCATGTAGACAAGGGGAGACATATCAATAGGGGGAGTCATCATTTTTCCCATGATGTAAAAGAGATAGAAAGAGAGAGATCAGAAGAGAAAGAGTCAAGCATATGAAGTCAAAAAGGGATTACCCAAAGAAGGTATACTTTCGGGGGAGTCACTCTTTACTATCAAAAGAGAAGAGGAACGTGGAAAGAAACATGAGGACATGACCATGTGAAGAGAAAGAACAAACGCATGAAGATAGGGGGGGCATCCCTAAGGAGAGATATCATTTTCCATTGATGTCAAAGGGGGAGAGAGAGAAACATTATTCAGGAGCAAATATCACAGGGGGAGCATGAGTATTGGAGTATGGGTGTTGCAAATCTGGGAGGGTGTAATTCCTTTCACTCATCCTAGAAACCTTATGAAGTAGCTTATCCAAAGACAAATGTGATAGACTTAGTGGAGGGTTTATGTATTTATACCCCTCCAAGGTTTTAGACAAGAATACCCATGAAACAATAATAAACACTAACAATATGCATAAATTTCCTTACCAATTCCAAGAGAAAGCAAGATAAACCCTCTTCTACCAAGTATATTCAACTACAAAGAAAGAACAAACATCCAAGAGAGATAGAACACCACTTCTTCCACAAGAGACAAGTACCAGCATCCAAAATAGCATAAGAGAGAGAAAGTGTGAATTGCCCAAGTAGGGCGAAAATTTCAGCCAAGAGCATCACTCAAGATTGAGTGAGTTATGATTCCAAATGAAAGTGACAAGGTCTATTTTTATACATGACCTTGTCAAAAAACAAATTCCACTTAAATTAGGATAAAACAAAAATTAGGGAGGTTGACCTCCTAATTTTCCCCTTTACAAGTCATAATTCAAATTTACAAAAGAAACAAGTGCTAAAAGATGATGTCATGCCCTCTAGGGGTGATGTTTTGGCATAATGAGAAAATCGTTGAGCTATTTGAGGGATATGTTGAGCCTCCAAAGGCCACATATTCATGGTGCAAGGGTCTTCCTCCATCAAAACAGGCCAATTCATCATCAAGTCAACAACACCACCAAAACCCTGGCCTCCCAAGTGTGATGTCATGCCCCAGAAAAGAGAGATAAGGCCTCCAAAGGAAAACTTTGGGGCTTGAAAGGCCAGCAAGTCACCTCTAAGGGACACTAAAGTGCCTCCAAAGGCAATGTCCCTCATCCAAACTTTCAAAGGAGAGGGGGCACATCATCCATCATGTGGGCTTCATGCCCCAAGTGAAGGTCCAAGTGATCGTGTGCATCTGCGATCAAGTTGTGACATGTCAAAGACCTACAAAGACAAGAAAGTACATCGTCCAAGGGTCCACAAATCACAATATCATGCCAAATAATCCATATCTAATAAAAGAACCACCCAAACATGTGCATCAAATCCCCCCTTTTCAAAATAAACATATGCTCAAAGATCTTATACAATTTGCCAAATTTAGATATGGGAGGGATGTCATAGTGCCCTATTGGGTGAACCAATCCTCAAGTAGGGGATGTTTCCAAGGAGAACCCTCTCTAGGTCATGTATTGAATGTGAAGTGGATGGGGTTAGACTTCTAGGAGTGGGGTTTCATGACATACAAGGGCGTGTATTGTCTCATTTATGGGTGCCTTTCTTGAGGGCTAGCCACATCTCTTTTCTCTTTTTCTTTTTAAGGCATATTGTTTCCAAACCCTTTTATTATTTATCCATTTACTTTGCATGTGTCACCAAGTTGAATTCAATAAGGAGAACTAAAAACAAAATGTGTAGCCCACAAATGCTCTACCTTAGTTAACATGTTTTTATGAAGAACCAGGTTGAAGTCAATAAGGGGCACTAAAAAGGAAATTCATAACCCACAAAAGTTCTACCCTAGAAGGTTATCATTGTTTAATTAATTATTATTACGAGTCCCTTACTTTATTTTATGAGAAGTGTTTCATTTCTCTCAGGATCCCAAGGTGAGCCTTTATTGCATGATGTTCTTGCTAGGGCACCTCCGAGCCTAATGGCCCCTTCTTCCCATAAAATGAGGTGCATTTCCTTCTTGGGTCAATAAGGCCGAAAACCTAAAAGGTAGGGAAATGGAGGGGAAGAAGTGATGGAATGTGGAAAGTATGAGTTGGAGTGGTACGATGACCCTTCAAGGAGACCCCCAGGTAGCAACCCTTTCCCTGAGGGTGGAAACTTACTAGGAAACCATGACACTCACCAAGGTGAAATAGGGAAAAAAGTATAATTTCCAAGAATATATTTTCAAAATCAAGAAAGGACTCTTTGAAACATGTTCAAATGCTTGATTTATTACAATGACACTTACCAAAATACCGTACTTGTTACCTCATGGAGAAAGACCCATTGTCCTCTGTGATCCAGGTAAGGTTTGGTGGGCGTTGCTTCCATCGATCAAATGGTGATATGTGGTGAATGAAGGGCTCTATGTGATGGGCTTCCTCTCGGTACTCCATGTCTGCAATCTGAGGGCCTCGAGACATCATCTCCTTAGTTATCCCTAGAAATGGGGGATAACATCTGGCTCCTACTTAAGGACATGTGCTCGTCGTAGAGTGCATGAGAACATTAGCATCTCATGTTAATACATATGCCTACACACACTAAAACAATAAATTTTGGATATCGAGGATGGCTCACTCACCCTTTGTCCATATGATAAAAAAAAAAAATCAACTAATCTTTAAAAGAAATTTGGCATTTTTCAAAATTTATAAACTAACATGTAATATGGTGAAAGAAAATGATGTAAAGAAACTATGCAATAATGAAAGTAGAAAAAAATGAAAATGAGATATGACATGCAACTAAGCTATTATGAGCATACAAATGCAAAATGAAAGGGAAATCAAATCACCTACCTACTTATCTAGGGCTCGAGGCCCATGGTGATAAAGTCTTGTGGATGTCAAGTGAAATCGTACAACCAGTGCAACCAACTAATCATCTCATCAAGGTATATCCCATGTGCTTAATCATATAATACAACAAAGATAAGTCAAGCACATAATAATCATGAGCATAAATAAGCATATAATCATGAAATGAAATGAAATTCATGGAGATGGGTGGGAGGGAGGAATCCTACTGGAAATAATAGCCAAAATATTGATCCACCCATCTTTGAATAGGAATACCACATATAGATGATGGCTCATATTCATCTTGAATTAAAATATCATCATTTTCTAGAGGTTGAGAGGAGATGAAAGATCCAAAGAAAATTGAGTGGCTTCCCAAAGAAGAAGATAAGAGGTAAGGGAGAGCCTCATGTCCGGAGAAACAAATTTTCCCTCCACTGAAAAATTGTTGCCTCTTCATCTGCAAATCCTTGTAAAAGGCCCCAGGATGAAAACATTGTTTCTTAGTAGTGTGAGTCTCTGATTGTTCTGGGTTGACTAAGGCCTCATGTTCATCAAAATTCAAGCAGAAATATGGTTGAGAATCTTCATCAAATAATATCTCCAAGTCCTCGAAAGGTTGATCCCTAAGGCATGGTTGGGTATCAACATGAGTACATTGCAAGAAGTCATCCTCAGGTGGATGAGACCAATATGTGCTCATATCATCATGAGGCCACCAAATACATGGATCATCCAAATATAAAGACAAGTTCAATGAAGGTGACAACTCAACATTTATTTGAGAGCTACCCTCAATGTCATAAATGGGGTCCTTATAAAAAATAATACAAGTCATGTCCCACCTACGCCCTCCAACACATATGAATTCATCAACATGTTGATCAACTGCATCACTGTGACTGATTACTTCTTCATCTTATTGACAAATTTCTTCATTCTCTTCATGCACTTCTTCATCTATAAGGGATTTCCCTTTAGCAAGAGATGATTCATCAAGTTGTCCTTTAGTAGGTTCTCGAGGTAATTCATTCACAAGATTCATCATATGCTTAGTGGCTTAGTCATCAATTTTTTTCTCCTCCATCTGTAAAAGTATCCTTGAGATACGATAAGTTCTAGGCAAAGATTCACCCCTTGTTGCCATAGCCCCATTGTCTGAAATGACTCTTCAATGGAGTCGCCAGATGAGTTCAAGACTCATCAAAATATGGAAAGGGTATTAAGGAAAAGTGTTTTCTTGGGTTGTGGAGTCGTCGGATGAGCTTATAAAGTTCATCAAAAGGGGAGACGGAACTTCCCTCGGGTGGAGTTGTCAGGCAAGTTGGGGAAAGGCTTTGGGATAAATTTCCAAGTGTCATTAGGGCTTAGAAGAGGATTCAAAATCTTCCCTAGCAACAACGCCAAAATGTTATCGCACAATATATAGAATGGGAAAATACCAACCCAATCCTCGGAAGTGTGACAACTATGGGAGTACCTACCCACTGTCACCTTAGAAACCTTAAGCATGAAAAATTTATTCCAACTTTAACAATTGCAAAATCTATAGTTTTCACATATTCCAATGCAATAATTTTATATCTCCAATGCAAAATAGACTAGTCCTTATCAATTGGATTATGGGGTCTCTTGTTGCAAGAGCTAGTTGTGTTACCTCCCTAGGGGTGTAAGCCTTTTTACTCCCTAGGAAAAACAAAACTAGCAAGGAAAATATAGGAGGGTGTAAGTCTTTTCACTCCTCCTAGCAACCTTATTAAGTAGCTTATCCAAAGACAAATATGATAGACTTAGTGGAGGCTGTATGTATTTATACTCCTCCAAGGTTTTAGACAAGAATAACCATGAAACAATAAGAAACACTAACAATATGCAGAAATTTACTTACCAATTCCAAGAGAAAGCAAGATAATCCCTCTTCTACCAAGTATATTCCACCACAAAGCAAGAACAAGCATCCAAGAGAGATAGTGCACCACTTATTCCACAAGATACAAGTACTATCATATAAAATAGCATAAGAGAGAGAAAGTGTGAATTTCCCAAGTTGGGCGAAAATTTCAGCCAAGAGCATCACTCAAGAGTGAGTGAGTTATGATTCCAAATGAAAGTGACAAGGTCTATGTTTATGCATGACCTTGTAAAAAAAAAAATTCCACTTAACTTAGGGTAAAATAAAAATTAGGTATGATGACCTCCTAATTTTCCCCTTTACAAGTCATAATTCAAATTTACAAAAGAAACAAGCCCTAAAATATGATGACATGCCCTCTAGAGGTGACATTTTGGCATAATGAGCAAATCGTTGAGTTATTTGAGGGAGACAATGGGCCTCCAAAGGCAACATATTCATGGTGCAAGGGTCTTCCTTCATCAAAACATGCCAAGTCATCATCAAGTCACCAAAACCACCAAAACCCTGGCCTCCCAAGTGTGACGTCATGCCCCAGAAGAAAGAGATAAGGCCTCCAAAGGAAAACGTTGGGGCTTGAAAGGCTAGCGAGTCACCTCCAAGGGACACTTAAGTGCCTCCAAAGGCAACACCCCTCATCCAAACTATCCAAGGAAATGGGGTGAATCATCCATATTGTGGGCTCCATGCCCTAAGTGCAGGTCCAAGTGACCTTGTGCCTCCACAATTAAGTTGTCACCTTTCAAAGACCTGCAAAGACAAGAAAGTACGCCCTCCAAGGGTCCACAAGTCACAATATCATGCCAAGTAAGCCATATATAATAAAATAACCACCTGAACATGTGCATCAAATCCCCCCTTTTCAAAATAAACATATGCTTAAAGACCTTATACAATTTGCCAAATTTAGATATGGGAGGGGTGTCATAGTGCCCTATTGGGTGAACCAATCCTCAAGTAGGGGATGTTTCCAAGGAGAACCCTCTCTAGGTCATGTAGTGAATGTGAAGTGTATGGGGTTATACTTCTAGGAGTGGGGTTTCATGAAATACAAGGGCTCGTATTGTCTCATTTATGGGAGACTTTGTTAAGGGCTAGCCACATCTCTTTTTTTTTAAGGCATATTTTTTCCAAACCATTTTATTATTTAGCCATTTAATTTGCATGTGTCACCAAGTTGAAGTCAATAAGTGGCACTAAAAAGGAGATGCATAGCCCACAAATGCTCTACCTTGGTTAACATGTTTTTATTAAGACCTTCCAAGTTGAAGTCAATAAGGGGCACTAAAAAGGAAATGCATAGCCCACAAATGCTCTACCCTAGAAGGTGATCATTGTTTAATTAATAATTATTAGGGGTCCCTTACTTTATTTTATGAGAAGTGTTTCATT
>ML791557.1:187435-204478 GCA_009831015.1 Picea engelmannii | reverse complement strand
GGAAGTGTGACAACTATGGGAGTACCTACCCACTATCACCTTAGATAGGAACTCCCCTCACTTTAGTGATTATAAGTCACCACAAGGGGGGAATCCCGGTGACCCTAGGGGGATTGAGATGGAAAATGAGATAATGATGAGTGAATCCCTATTGGTCAAGATTTGAGGTGAGGAAAAGGCTTGAGAAAGAGTCTTGTTGATGGAGAATGGTCGTCAAATGTTGTATACATACAAGACAATGTTAGCCCTACCCAGAACAAGACAAATGATTGATATAGAAGCCTTAAACCAAAGGGGAACAAGAAAGAAACCTTGTTGTCCAAAAATTGCAGCAGTATGGAAATATGTTTTCTGTGGTAAACAAGTTATATCATCTACAAATCTAACCACCAAAATCAAGTATAAGATGAGGGAAATAAAACTAGTAAAGACTAGTTAAACTTCCAATTAATGAAGCAAGACTTTGGTGAGTTTTAGGGTTGTTTATTTAGTGTTATCATAACTGTATTATAATAGCCAAGTGGTTGTAGAAAAAAAATTCTACAGTAGCAAGATCTAACCATGAAAATTGACAAGTTATTCGTCTAAAAGATAGCCAATGCCCAGTAGAACAATAATCTAGGTTCACAAGTGAATTTTCGCGGTAGATAAGTGAGCTATCGATGAAAGAAGATGACTTTTTCTGCAGCCCTAGTGAATGTAGAATTAATTTATAACAACAATAAGAATTACAAGACTAATCTAGACATCCTTAGGGAACAAAGAATCCTTAAGCATGCAAAATTGATTCCAACTTGAATAATTGCAAAATCTCTATTTTTCATGTATTCCAATGTAATGATTTTAGATCTCCAATGAAAAATACGCTAGTTCCTTATCAATTGGGTTATGGGGTCTCTTGTTTCAATGGCTAGTTGTGTTACCTCCCTATGGGTGTAATCCTTTTTACTCCCTAGGGTAAACAAAAATAGCAAGGAAAATCTAGGAGGGTGTAAGCCCTTTTACTCCTCCTAGAAACCTTATTAAGTAGCTTATCCAAAGAAAAATGTGATAGACTTAGTGAAGGGTGTATGTATTTATACTCCTCCAAGGTTTTAGACAAGAATAACCATGAAATAATAAGAAACACTAATAATATGCATAAATTTCCTTATCAATTCCAAGAGAAAGCAAGATAAACCCTCTTCTACCAAGTATATTCAACCACAAAGCAAGAACAAACATCCAAGAGAGATAGCACAACGCTTCTTCCACAAGAGACAAGTACTAGCATACAAAATAACATAAGAGAGAGAAAGTGTGAATTTCCCAAGTAGGGAGAAAATATGTCACGAGATAGGTGATGAACGAAAGAAGTCATGAAGATTCAGATGATGAAGAAAGAAGAAGAGGTTGAGAAGCTTGAAGAAGAAGTTGTCACATTAAGAGTTAAAATCATCAAGCTCAGCAAGAACATTGAAGAAAGAGAAACATCTACATCATCAGAAAATAAAGTTGAAGAGAAGCACTCCAGGTTGCAGAAAGGAAAAATGAAGAAAAGAGAAAGAGTTATGCAGAAGTACTAAAAGGAAGGAATCATGGTCCACAAGAATCAAAGAAGAATGAGTATAATAGAGATACATCTTCAAGAAGACCTTCCACATTCAAGCAACAAAGAAACTTCAATCATGATGAAGGAATCAACTAAAGAGAAGATCATGATCATCCAAGATAGGAATTCAGAAGGACTACATCAAAAAGAAGATCATTCACTCCCATGTATGTATATTTATTTTATGGTCATTGTTTTATTTGTACTAACTTTGGACATAAAGCTGCAGATTGTAGGGCTTATGGAAGAAATGCTCAAGCAAGAAATACTTATGTGGCTCCATATAACATTGAATGTTACAAATTCCATAACTATGGACATATAGCTCATGATTGTAGAAGCATGATGGATACTTCTATGAAAGAGAATACTTATATCATATATAAGAAGGTTTGGAAAATAAACCAAGAACATGTAAAGTAAGAAAATGTGAATGAAGGACACCCAAAACTTGTACTCTCCGGATTGGAAATAGTACGAGATCAGGAAAAATCTACAGGAAAAAAGAAATATGTCAGATACATGAAGATTTGGAGAAGAAATGAAAAACAAGAAGAACAAGTGAATGAATACTAGGTCCCAGAGATCGTAGGATTTGCAGTAATGCGAGAAAGAGAAGAAGAGCATGTGAATAAAAAACAAACCCAAGAAATTGTACTCTCAGGAATTGTAGTGCAAGATCATAATGAGCCCACGAGGAAAAAGGAATAAGTCATAGTTTAGAGAGATGATGAGTCTACAAATGAAGATGAAGACTACTCTGCATTAGGTTGGATTCCTCCATTGTTCTGATCCATCCGGATTGGAGACTCACAATAAATATGAAATTTGAACATGGGGAGTCGGTGCAGTAGCTACTACATATCAGAGAACCATATTTCGAGCAGTTTGAAGTGTTTGCAGAGACATATTCAGAGCAATCAGATAGAAGAATTATAGAATGATAGATTGATCGATTGAGAAGCAATATTCATAGGAATATCATTGACACAATTTCCAGACAGATATATATTCATTACAATTTCAAGGATGTATTGCAGATCAGTGGGCATATTTAATTCGGTCTAAGAAACGGGAATATGTGATGATCAGTTACGACAAAGAATCCTTCATGATAATACAGTGACAGATGGGTCAACATTGTGGACAATTGAGTAGCAGAGTTATGGACAACCTATGACATATGGACAGAGACATATTTATGAGATCATTGGTAGGTATAGAAAAATATATGACAGGGCATATTTACAATCAAAATCAGTGGAATCAATGAACAAGAGGAATCAGTTGGTCACAAGAAGACAAGTAGTGAAAGACATAGCAGAACAGGGAAAGAGAAACCAGCAGCGGAAGTTATATCATCAGAAGGAAATCATTGAACAATATGGTCAAGTGAACATGACAAGTAAATGAAGAAATAAAGTAATGAATTATTTTTGTATATGTCAGTGAATTACAAGAGGAAGCACCAATAGACCGAGAGAGAGGAAAGGAAGAGTTTGTAGGAATCCCCAGATTGTTCTACATCTTGCAGAGAAGTCAAAGGGAGATAAATCGTCAGAGAAAGAGAACAAAAAAGAAAGATTAGTATCATGTAGACAAGGGGAGACATATCAATAGGGGGAGTCATCATTTTTCCCATGATGTAAAAGAGATAGAAAGAGAGAGATCAGAAGAGAAAGAGTCAAGCATATGAAGTCAAAAAGGGATTACCCAAAGAAGGTATACTTTCGGGGGAGTCACTCTTTACTATCAAAAGAGAAGAGGAACGTGGAAAGAAACATGAGGACATGACCATGTGAAGAGAAAGAACAAACGCATGAAGATAGGGGGGGCATCCCTAAGGAGAGATATCATTTTCCATTGATGTCAAAGGGGGAGAGAGAGAAACATTATTCAGGAGCAAATATCACAGGGGGAGCATGAGTATTGGAGTATGGGTGTTGCAAATCTGGGAGGGTGTAATTCCTTTCACTCATCCTAGAAACCTTATGAAGTAGCTTATCCAAAGACAAATGTGATAGACTTAGTGGAGGGTTTATGTATTTATACCCCTCCAAGGTTTTAGACAAGAATACCCATGAAACAATAATAAACACTAACAATATGCATAAATTTCCTTACCAATTCCAAGAGAAAGCAAGATAAACCCTCTTCTACCAAGTATATTCAACTACAAAGAAAGAACAAACATCCAAGAGAGATAGAACACCACTTCTTCCACAAGAGACAAGTACCAGCATCCAAAATAGCATAAGAGAGAGAAAGTGTGAATTGCCCAAGTAGGGCGAAAATTTCAGCCAAGAGCATCACTCAAGATTGAGTGAGTTATGATTCCAAATGAAAGTGACAAGGTCTATTTTTATACATGACCTTGTCAAAAAACAAATTCCACTTAAATTAGGATAAAACAAAAATTAGGGAGGTTGACCTCCTAATTTTCCCCTTTACAAGTCATAATTCAAATTTACAAAAGAAACAAGTGCTAAAAGATGATGTCATGCCCTCTAGGGGTGATGTTTTGGCATAATGAGAAAATCGTTGAGCTATTTGAGGGATATGTTGAGCCTCCAAAGGCCACATATTCATGGTGCAAGGGTCTTCCTCCATCAAAACAGGCCAATTCATCATCAAGTCAACAACACCACCAAAACCCTGGCCTCCCAAGTGTGATGTCATGCCCCAGAAAAGAGAGATAAGGCCTCCAAAGGAAAACTTTGGGGCTTGAAAGGCCAGCAAGTCACCTCTAAGGGACACTAAAGTGCCTCCAAAGGCAATGTCCCTCATCCAAACTTTCAAAGGAGAGGGGGCACATCATCCATCATGTGGGCTTCATGCCCCAAGTGAAGGTCCAAGTGATCGTGTGCATCTGCGATCAAGTTGTGACATGTCAAAGACCTACAAAGACAAGAAAGTACATCGTCCAAGGGTCCACAAATCACAATATCATGCCAAATAATCCATATCTAATAAAAGAACCACCCAAACATGTGCATCAAATCCCCCCTTTTCAAAATAAACATATGCTCAAAGATCTTATACAATTTGCCAAATTTAGATATGGGAGGGATGTCATAGTGCCCTATTGGGTGAACCAATCCTCAAGTAGGGGATGTTTCCAAGGAGAACCCTCTCTAGGTCATGTATTGAATGTGAAGTGGATGGGGTTAGACTTCTAGGAGTGGGGTTTCATGACATACAAGGGCGTGTATTGTCTCATTTATGGGTGCCTTTCTTGAGGGCTAGCCACATCTCTTTTCTCTTTTTCTTTTTAAGGCATATTGTTTCCAAACCCTTTTATTATTTATCCATTTACTTTGCATGTGTCACCAAGTTGAATTCAATAAGGAGAACTAAAAACAAAATGTGTAGCCCACAAATGCTCTACCTTAGTTAACATGTTTTTATGAAGAACCAGGTTGAAGTCAATAAGGGGCACTAAAAAGGAAATTCATAACCCACAAAAGTTCTACCCTAGAAGGTTATCATTGTTTAATTAATTATTATTACGAGTCCCTTACTTTATTTTATGAGAAGTGTTTCATTTCTCTCAGGATCCCAAGGTGAGCCTTTATTGCATGATGTTCTTGCTAGGGCACCTCCGAGCCTAATGGCCCCTTCTTCCCATAAAATGAGGTGCATTTCCTTCTTGGGTCAATAAGGCCGAAAACCTAAAAGGTAGGGAAATGGAGGGGAAGAAGTGATGGAATGTGGAAAGTATGAGTTGGAGTGGTACGATGACCCTTCAAGGAGACCCCCAGGTAGCAACCCTTTCCCTGAGGGTGGAAACTTACTAGGAAACCATGACACTCACCAAGGTGAAATAGGGAAAAAAGTATAATTTCCAAGAATATATTTTCAAAATCAAGAAAGGACTCTTTGAAACATGTTCAAATGCTTGATTTATTACAATGACACTTACCAAAATACCGTACTTGTTACCTCATGGAGAAAGACCCATTGTCCTCTGTGATCCAGGTAAGGTTTGGTGGGCGTTGCTTCCATCGATCAAATGGTGATATGTGGTGAATGAAGGGCTCTATGTGATGGGCTTCCTCTCGGTACTCCATGTCTGCAATCTGAGGGCCTCGAGACATCATCTCCTTAGTTATCCCTAGAAATGGGGGATAACATCTGGCTCCTACTTAAGGACATGTGCTCGTCGTAGAGTGCATGAGAACATTAGCATCTCATGTTAATACATATGCCTACACACACTAAAACAATAAATTTTGGATATCGAGGATGGCTCACTCACCCTTTGTCCATATGATAAAAAAAAAAAATCAACTAATCTTTAAAAGAAATTTGGCATTTTTCAAAATTTATAAACTAACATGTAATATGGTGAAAGAAAATGATGTAAAGAAACTATGCAATAATGAAAGTAGAAAAAAATGAAAATGAGATATGACATGCAACTAAGCTATTATGAGCATACAAATGCAAAATGAAAGGGAAATCAAATCACCTACCTACTTATCTAGGGCTCGAGGCCCATGGTGATAAAGTCTTGTGGATGTCAAGTGAAATCGTACAACCAGTGCAACCAACTAATCATCTCATCAAGGTATATCCCATGTGCTTAATCATATAATACAACAAAGATAAGTCAAGCACATAATAATCATGAGCATAAATAAGCATATAATCATGAAATGAAATGAAATTCATGGAGATGGGTGGGAGGGAGGAATCCTACTGGAAATAATAGCCAAAATATTGATCCACCCATCTTTGAATAGGAATACCACATATAGATGATGGCTCATATTCATCTTGAATTAAAATATCATCATTTTCTAGAGGTTGAGAGGAGATGAAAGATCCAAAGAAAATTGAGTGGCTTCCCAAAGAAGAAGATAAGAGGTAAGGGAGAGCCTCATGTCCGGAGAAACAAATTTTCCCTCCACTGAAAAATTGTTGCCTCTTCATCTGCAAATCCTTGTAAAAGGCCCCAGGATGAAAACATTGTTTCTTAGTAGTGTGAGTCTCTGATTGTTCTGGGTTGACTAAGGCCTCATGTTCATCAAAATTCAAGCAGAAATATGGTTGAGAATCTTCATCAAATAATATCTCCAAGTCCTCGAAAGGTTGATCCCTAAGGCATGGTTGGGTATCAACATGAGTACATTGCAAGAAGTCATCCTCAGGTGGATGAGACCAATATGTGCTCATATCATCATGAGGCCACCAAATACATGGATCATCCAAATATAAAGACAAGTTCAATGAAGGTGACAACTCAACATTTATTTGAGAGCTACCCTCAATGTCATAAATGGGGTCCTTATAAAAAATAATACAAGTCATGTCCCACCTACGCCCTCCAACACATATGAATTCATCAACATGTTGATCAACTGCATCACTGTGACTGATTACTTCTTCATCTTATTGACAAATTTCTTCATTCTCTTCATGCACTTCTTCATCTATAAGGGATTTCCCTTTAGCAAGAGATGATTCATCAAGTTGTCCTTTAGTAGGTTCTCGAGGTAATTCATTCACAAGATTCATCATATGCTTAGTGGCTTAGTCATCAATTTTTTTCTCCTCCATCTGTAAAAGTATCCTTGAGATACGATAAGTTCTAGGCAAAGATTCACCCCTTGTTGCCATAGCCCCATTGTCTGAAATGACTCTTCAATGGAGTCGCCAGATGAGTTCAAGACTCATCAAAATATGGAAAGGGTATTAAGGAAAAGTGTTTTCTTGGGTTGTGGAGTCGTCGGATGAGCTTATAAAGTTCATCAAAAGGGGAGACGGAACTTCCCTCGGGTGGAGTTGTCAGGCAAGTTGGGGAAAGGCTTTGGGATAAATTTCCAAGTGTCATTAGGGCTTAGAAGAGGATTCAAAATCTTCCCTAGCAACAACGCCAAAATGTTATCGCACAATATATAGAATGGGAAAATACCAACCCAATCCTCGGAAGTGTGACAACTATGGGAGTACCTACCCACTGTCACCTTAGAAACCTTAAGCATGAAAAATTTATTCCAACTTTAACAATTGCAAAATCTATAGTTTTCACATATTCCAATGCAATAATTTTATATCTCCAATGCAAAATAGACTAGTCCTTATCAATTGGATTATGGGGTCTCTTGTTGCAAGAGCTAGTTGTGTTACCTCCCTAGGGGTGTAAGCCTTTTTACTCCCTAGGAAAAACAAAACTAGCAAGGAAAATATAGGAGGGTGTAAGTCTTTTCACTCCTCCTAGCAACCTTATTAAGTAGCTTATCCAAAGACAAATATGATAGACTTAGTGGAGGCTGTATGTATTTATACTCCTCCAAGGTTTTAGACAAGAATAACCATGAAACAATAAGAAACACTAACAATATGCAGAAATTTACTTACCAATTCCAAGAGAAAGCAAGATAATCCCTCTTCTACCAAGTATATTCCACCACAAAGCAAGAACAAGCATCCAAGAGAGATAGTGCACCACTTATTCCACAAGATACAAGTACTATCATATAAAATAGCATAAGAGAGAGAAAGTGTGAATTTCCCAAGTTGGGCGAAAATTTCAGCCAAGAGCATCACTCAAGAGTGAGTGAGTTATGATTCCAAATGAAAGTGACAAGGTCTATGTTTATGCATGACCTTGTAAAAAAAAAAATTCCACTTAACTTAGGGTAAAATAAAAATTAGGTATGATGACCTCCTAATTTTCCCCTTTACAAGTCATAATTCAAATTTACAAAAGAAACAAGCCCTAAAATATGATGACATGCCCTCTAGAGGTGACATTTTGGCATAATGAGCAAATCGTTGAGTTATTTGAGGGAGACAATGGGCCTCCAAAGGCAACATATTCATGGTGCAAGGGTCTTCCTTCATCAAAACATGCCAAGTCATCATCAAGTCACCAAAACCACCAAAACCCTGGCCTCCCAAGTGTGACGTCATGCCCCAGAAGAAAGAGATAAGGCCTCCAAAGGAAAACGTTGGGGCTTGAAAGGCTAGCGAGTCACCTCCAAGGGACACTTAAGTGCCTCCAAAGGCAACACCCCTCATCCAAACTATCCAAGGAAATGGGGTGAATCATCCATATTGTGGGCTCCATGCCCTAAGTGCAGGTCCAAGTGACCTTGTGCCTCCACAATTAAGTTGTCACCTTTCAAAGACCTGCAAAGACAAGAAAGTACGCCCTCCAAGGGTCCACAAGTCACAATATCATGCCAAGTAAGCCATATATAATAAAATAACCACCTGAACATGTGCATCAAATCCCCCCTTTTCAAAATAAACATATGCTTAAAGACCTTATACAATTTGCCAAATTTAGATATGGGAGGGGTGTCATAGTGCCCTATTGGGTGAACCAATCCTCAAGTAGGGGATGTTTCCAAGGAGAACCCTCTCTAGGTCATGTAGTGAATGTGAAGTGTATGGGGTTATACTTCTAGGAGTGGGGTTTCATGAAATACAAGGGCTCGTATTGTCTCATTTATGGGAGACTTTGTTAAGGGCTAGCCACATCTCTTTTTTTTTAAGGCATATTTTTTCCAAACCATTTTATTATTTAGCCATTTAATTTGCATGTGTCACCAAGTTGAAGTCAATAAGTGGCACTAAAAAGGAGATGCATAGCCCACAAATGCTCTACCTTGGTTAACATGTTTTTATTAAGACCTTCCAAGTTGAAGTCAATAAGGGGCACTAAAAAGGAAATGCATAGCCCACAAATGCTCTACCCTAGAAGGTGATCATTGTTTAATTAATAATTATTAGGGGTCCCTTACTTTATTTTATGAGAAGTGTTTCATTGCTCTTGGGATCCCAGTGCGAGCCTTTATTGAATGGTGTTCTTGCTAGGGCACCTCCGAGCCTAATGGCCCCTTCCTCCCATGAAATGAGGTACATGCCCTTGTTGGGAAAATAAGCCTGAAAACCTAAAAGGTAGGGAAACAGAGGGGTAGAAGTGATGGAAAGTGGCAAGTATGAGTGGGAGTGGTACGATGACCCTTCAAGGAGACCCCCGGGTAGAAACCCTTTCCCTGAGGATGGCCACTTACTAGGAAACCATGACACTCACCAAGGTGAAATAGGGAAAAAAGTATAATTTCCAAGCATATGTTTTCAAAATCAAGAAAGGACTCTTTGCAACATGTTCAAATGCTTGATTTATTAGAATGACACTTACCACAATACCATACTTGTTACCTCATGGAGAAAGACCCGTTGTTCTATGTTATCTAGGTCAGGTGTGGTAGATGTTGCTTCCATCGATCAAATGGTGGTGTGGTGAATGAAGGGCTTTGTGTGTTGGGTTGCCTCTCGGTACTCCATGTCTACAATCTGAGGGCGTCAAGACATCATCTCCTTAGTTATCCCTAGAAATGGAGGATAACAATACCGACTACCAGGAGGATCAAACTCAACATTTGGCCAAGGCTCAGAAGCGTAAGCATGTCGATCAAAGGCCATCCAGATGGACTCGAGGGAAGCCAAAATTGTTTTCTCACTCTCTTTCATCACACAGATCATACTGATCACGAGGAGGATCAAACTCCCTGCAATGTGAATGATGATTAGCGATTATAATGTGAAAGTTGACATGCCATGTGTTTGGTGGTGGTGTAAGACATGTACATGGAATTTCGATAAGTGACAATCAAATGACCTCCACTTTAGACTTTTTTTTTAATTTAAATGTGATCACAAATCAACAAAAATCTTAGTTTTTTTGTGAATTTAGTTTATTGATGGAGGAAAATTGACTTTGTATGCTGGCAAAATTTCAAATACCAGAAAAATAGAGTGGACAAAATTGTAATGGGATAAAGGAATATTTAAATATAAATTCATTTATATATTTAAAGATAAAGTTCAATATTTAATAAATTCATTTAGATTTATTTTAAGATAAATAAATATTTAAATATAAATTCATTTATATATTTAAAAATAAAATTAAATATTTAAATAAATTCATTTAGAATTTTTTTTTATTTTTTTTAAGTAAGTGGTTTTATATATAAGGGCCTTCAAAAAACCAGACCATAGTTACAAAAATTTGATAACAGCCGGATTGTAGTTACTGAACTGCCCCAAAAGGGAGAAACCAGTTCAGCCAACCGGGTAAGTTTAGCATCTGAGAGCCTACCAGTCTTAAAGAACAAAGCTAAGGTGACTAAAATGTAACTGAAGGGAAAACCCATTAAAAAGAAAAGATCCCTTGAGGGATTAGACACCTGGCAAGTAACCTGGCCACGGCTTCTCCTCGACGGGTGTCCCTTTGTTTGCCAAATGCATGCCATCTTCCACAGTGCACTCGTCCATGTTGGTAGCTGTCATGGCGTCTCCCGACGGAGTGTGCACATGCTGGCCTGTGGCTATGGCCGCTTCCATGTCCTCATGCTGGACCTGCTCCGCAACGACCTATGCTACACTCTGCGTCCTGACATTTCTGTCGTCGCCTGCTAAGGAGGGCGCCCCTACTGAAGCCACACCTGCTGGGTAGGAGGGAGAGGCGTCTTGGAAGGTAGAAAGGAGCTAGAGGAGGGTCGAGATCCTTCCGTCCATAAGCTGCATTCGAAATTGAAGGTCCTCCATTCCCTGACGGAGTTCGAAGACCAAATCATATAGGATGGTGAAACTCTCTTTCAGCTGCAGATCAAGCTTGGAGTCAGTAGACGCTGACATGTTGTTTCGGTCGGCTCGGACCGGAGGTGGCGCCCCCATGGGCGACCTTGAGGAACCAACAACCGGTGCAAGGGAAGGATTGAAAGTGATGGAGGTTGGAGGAGCGGCAAGGTGGCGCAAGGAAGAGCCCGACAAGCTTTCAATTAAGGCTAAGCACTCAAAGCGGGAGACAGGTGAGGTGGAGGAAGTGAGAGGTGCTAACTCAGGCAACAGAAGCGGCGAGGAAAGTGTTGAGGGTGAACCAAGGGGAGAAACCGATGCACGAGGCTGAGGAGGATGCCAAGGAGAGCCCCTTCGCGGCCGTCCTCATTGACGCGACATGATTTGAAAGTGGAAATGGATTTGGTGTTCCAGGAAAATGTGGAGAGCCTGGAGAAGGCCGGGACCTGTGAGCACCATGAACGTGCAAGCAAAACCAGGCTAGGGCAGCGGAGGAATGCTGGAGTCGGTTCTCGAGAGAGGGAGAGGAGCACAAGCAGACGGAGAAGCCATCGAACAATGCATAATGGAGATTGGGTGAAACAAAATTAATGCCATTGCAAACGATGTGAAAGCCAGTTAATGCTAGGTAGAGTCGACGGTGGTCGACACGAGCTAGTCACACGGCTCGTTGCCTTGTTGTCTCGTCCACTCTCCCTCTGTACGCCAAGTGGTCGACACTGTCACCCCATCCGGGGGCATTTAGATTTATTTTCAGTTTGAACCATGGAAAAGAATAAATCTCTATCAAATATAAACATTTTTTTATTATATTTTTTTATTATATGGAGAGGTATGTAAAGTTAAATATTTAATAAATTAATTTAGATTTATTTTAAGTTTGAACAGCGAATAAATCTGTCAAATGTAAATATTTTTGTATTATACTTGAGAGGTATGTTTTACAGCGCATTATAAATGCTATTTATAATTCCTAGTGTAATATGACCTTCACACATAATTTAAAAAAATATATTTAAACATTAATTATAAATAAAATGTTTTGGTGGTTATTTTTAATAAAATATTTTCTTATAAATTTTATAAGAAATATTTTTTTTAATAATTAAATTTATTTTTAATTGTTAAGAAATATTTTATTTCAGTATTTATTTTATATAAAATATTTCAATATCAATTTTACAAGAAATATTTATATATAATAATAATAATAATAATAATCTATTTTTAAGGTCACGGCCAAGCCAGACATCAAATTGGTGTATGAGATCCTCTTGTTTGTGGGACAAGGGACCACCTCCGTCCAACAATTTCACTGGTAAAGTCTACGGAGGTATACATACTCTACCCCCTCTGGATTTGAACTTGCGAGTATATTTTTCTAATGATTAAAATATTTGTATAGTATTATGAGGGAAATGTATAATTTTTTTCATGTTTAATACAAGTGACATATATATTAATAAAAAAAAATATTTTAATATCCACTTTAATATCTTCTTTAAATAAAATATTTCAATATCAATATATAATAAATATTTTTCTCAACAATAATTGATTTTTTTTTTTAATTTTTATTAAAAAGTTAAAACTCCTTTCGTAGAGCTCTTTTGAAGAGCCTTTTCCTTAGGTCCAAGGAAGAGAGATTTTCCCTAATTGAAAAAAGAATTGAACCATTAAAAAATAATATCTACTTACAAATGAGATTGAACATATAATTTTTTATATATAAAAAACAAATAAAATAAAACCAGATTATGATTATATATATTTATTATTATTATTATATATATATATATATATATATATATATATATATATAATAGTTCATGATTTATCGTATCTTTTATTTTCCTCACTTTTCATTCTATTATAAAATGAGAACACTTGTATTAAGTACCCATACCCAGAATGAGTTGAAATGGTTCATGGTTCACGTGATGTCCAATGATGCAAGAGCATTAGCTCTCGTGATCAAGTGTTAAAAGTCTAGTTGGGACTTTAGGTCTAGACATTTGCCCAAGGAGGGCTTATTGTAAAAAGGACATTGAAAATCCTAAGTGAAAGCATCTAGTTAGTGAACAAGCATAGGTGTCAATGTAAGCATCAACTTATGTAACCGATCCCTAAAAGAGAGGGATGACTCGAGTAGGGCAGTAGCTTGTTTTTAGCTAGCAATTGAATGAGTCATATGGAGTAATTATTGGTTTTCTAAAAATAGAGTTAGTTGATGAATTTTAGGGGTTAGTCGAAGAGCTGAAAAACGCTCTCTTGGAATAGAATTTTGGCAACTCCTGAGGCAAGAGGGGCGGTAAAAAAAATAAGGAGTGAAACTCGGAGAGAGTGTGAGAGCTCTCGGAGATGTATGTACAGTCATTATGTTAATGAGAAATTGATTCATCATGATACTATGTTTTTGTTTTGTTCTTTGAAATTCTATGTAAGGAAATGGAACGATTTGATGAATGGTATTCAATAGAGTGATTGGGTATTTGCAGGTTTGTTACTCTGGGACTGGATAGAATCATTAGTTGATTCCAGTTCTGGAAGAATTTCAACTGGGTAGAGTCTCAGTATATGAGATTCCAATTATTGGAGCTTGGTTAGAACCTCGAATTTTTCAGGCTTCTGTAGAAAGTCTTATCAGGCTTTGTGTAACCCGTAAATGCTAATAATGGTGATTGAGTTGAGTGACCTCTTGTGCAGGTCTAGATTGAAATAGAGCCCAAGATTGAGCTTTGGGAAATGGCAGAACAAAAGTCCAAATACCTTATACGTAAAGACTAGTGCAGGGTTCAAACTAGTGAGACCATAGAAGGCAAGTTCTAGAGTTCCTAGGTGTCGACTAAGGAAGTCGAAGTGAAATTTGAGTGTGTGGGCAAGAATTGATGGGAAGGAAGACTGCAAACCGAGTTTATGTGTAGTGTTGCCTGCACAGAGAAGGGTGTGGTCGAAGTTTTGTTTTATGGAGTATTCTGTGTCGAGAAAGTTACAGAGACAAGTTGTTTCCCTACACAGAAGCCATTGAAGGGATTGTAGATAGAGTGTTAACGCTGGAAGTGGAAACTAGAGAACAAAGCACAAGTTAAAAGTCTATCGTTGCTCGAGTTGTGGTATAGGTTGTGAGCACGAGGGTGCATGAAAACTGTGCGTAAATAAGTGTAGAAATATGTGATTGAGGAATGCAAAGAAAGTCCGGGTATGAAGACTTCTGCATTGTGAAATTGCAAAGACAGGGTAGAGTCCCTACACAGAGGCGGTTGGTTATAATGACAACAGGAAATGGACGTTTCCTGTAGGTCGTTTAGTTGATCCAACGGTTGAAGATGGTCGATAATCGCCATAGAAAATTGAACGGTGCCTGTGAGTTGCATTAGCAATCTAACGGTGGTTATTTGTTGACAGAATTGGTCAAAGAAGTCAACTTAAGTACCTTTTTCTATTGCGATAAGAACTTGGTCATAGGCCAGGGTTTTGGAAGTTAAGCATTTTAAATAGTGTTGCGATGAGTTTGTATGAGAACGCCCTGGATCGAGTTTTGTATGAGAACGCCCTGGGTCACAACACCGTGATTTGGTAGGAGAAAGCACCAAGGAGCTCGAAGGTAAGCGCTTTATTCATGTTGTAAAAGTTGTAGTTATATGTGTAGGATGTGAGTAAACAAGGGTTAAATGTTTTAAGCCCTTGAACGCTCGGGTATTTTAAGTGCATAGATTATATGTTTAGGCTCTCAAGCCTTGGAACCAAGTGAAGACACAAGTCATGTGTCAAATGACCTCATAGTCATGTACTATGAGATGTGAGAGATGTGCATTAGAAGATTAGAGTGTAGAGTGCATAGGAAATCAAATGGAGTTAGGATTGAAGGAAGGAAGCTTGTAAGGTTTTGGAAATCTGGAAAAGTGTGTGTTTCAAGGGATAAGAATACTAGGAGTTTAATGATCCCTAAGGATGACAGGTTTTGGATTGGATCTGTCTTCAGTTTTGGTATCAGAGCAGGAACAAGAAAGTTCTTTTGGTGAAGGCAAGAGGACAAACTAGCAGTTTGTAAATAAGAGGAGTGATTACATGTAAGAGGTAGCAGCAGAGGAGAAATATCTCAGCAAGATCACAGTCTTCAGGGACAATGATGAAGGAAACTAGTGAGGGTTTCTGAGAGAAAGTAAAGTGTGGCCAGGGACCTAGTATTTCAAGTGAGGATTGAAGTACAAGAGGACAGTTATGTTCGCATGCAGATGAATCGTGGGAGTAAGCCTGGAAGGAGAATTTCAAGATTGCTCTACGAGGTTCTAGAAAAAGAGGACCTATATTTGCCAAAAGACCAAGCACAAAGGAGGTTTGGTGAGGTGAGTTGTAGCAGGGAGGACTTTTTACTGCATAGGTTAGTGCAACTCATAGAAGAGTGAAATAAACTGAAGGAAGAAAGCTTGTAAGGTTTTGGAAACCTGGCAGAGTGTGTGTTTCAAGGGATAAGCATACTAGGAGTTTAATGATCCTTGGGGATGACAAGTTTTGGATTGGATCTGTCTTCATCCAAGTTCAAATGATTCATGTTTCAGGTGATGTCCAAGCATTGAGGTGCATGGCGCTCTTTTCCTTTTATCAACATTTTTTATTTGCATGATACATAGTTTTATATTTGTCTTGCAAAGCATTTTTTATTTGCATATATATAGTTTTACATTTATCCTTTGTAGAATGATCCCTAAGGTGTTGGTCAAAGTTAAAACTTGGAGAATTATTAAATTTAATAGGTAAACAAGATTCATTTACTTTTTATATGTTATTCACTTTATAAAATTAAAAGTTGATTTAATTTTATTCATAATTTTAATTGTAATTTTATTTTATTAATATGTATTAGGTATCCCGTTTAAACCAGATTATGAAATAAATTTTATAAACTATGAAATAAATTTAATAAAGAAAACATATAAAATGAATCACACATAATGTTTTGTTTAATAGCTACAAAGATGAAGAAAACAAGTACACATAAGCACTCAAAATAAATGAAAAATAGAAAAGATGACCTACATTTGATCACGAAACTGAAATCCTTGGATTTTTAGGTAAATCCTTACCTACTTTAATTTTCTTCCTCCAATCTCCTCTCATTCCTTGTATCTTTGCTTCTTCCTTTGATTCCATTCTCCTCTCCTCTAGTCTCCACTCATTTTCCACACTCCCATTATTTTCCTCTTATTTTCTCTTCATAGTGAAACATGGTTAGTTGAGGGAATGCAAAAAGGAACCCTATTTACCTACTTTCCTTTTATTCCTCCAATATCCTCTCCTTCCTTGTATCTTTGCTTCTTCCTTTGAATCCATTCTCCTCTCCTCTAGTCTCCACTCATTTTCCCTAGTCTCATTATTTTCCTCTTATTTTCTCTTCATAGTGAAACATGGTTAGTTGAGGGAATGCAAAAAATAAACCCTCTTTACCTACTTTCTTTTTCTTCCTTGAATCTCCTCTCCTTCCTTGTATCTTTGCTTCTTCCTTTTATTCCATTCTCCTCTCCTCTAGTCTCCACTCCTTTTCCCTACTCCCATTCTTTTCCTCTTAGTTTCTCTTCATGGTGAAGCATGGTTAGTTGAGGGAATGCAAAAAGGAACCCTCTTTTTGTGCCACACACACACACACACACACACACACACACATATATATATATATATATATATATATATATATATATGAATGTAAATAAATCAATAAATATAGAGAGGTTAGGAGGCCTAGTGGGTGGGTGGGTCAAGTGTGAATGGATTGGCTAGATGGTTAATGGGTTAGAGGTTAATGGTTAGTTGTGTTATTTGGCTTATGTTACTTAACAATCAACATAGATCATAGGTCA
>ML791557.1:140854-151391 GCA_009831015.1 Picea engelmannii | reverse complement strand
CACAGGTATCAGGAATTGGGAGAATCAAAGCCATCTCTGAGCACCATTTTTCAGGATTCCATGTTTCCTGATTTTGTCATGTTTTTGCGGTAGTTTTTTTGGAGAGATGGATATGAATTTGGAAAAACCGAAAGAGGTTTTTGCTCAGGATGGACTCATATACAATAACCTCTTTAATTTTTCACACTTTTTCCATGTATTTGGAGATACAAGTGTCTGAGTGGACCCCTATTTTCAGAAGTTTGGCTCATCTTTCATGGCAGACAGTTCAAAATTTTCAGGGATTTGTTTCTATAATTGGCCAGGCTGTTGATTTAGACCTCCTGATCCTGGGGGAGAGTCTTTTCTATATATTGTTATAATTCAAATGTAAAACGGTTGATCAGTGGGGACTTGTTAGAAGAATGAAAATAATTTTGTAAAGCAACTCACAGAGCCTCCATGGATTCATTTTTTAGTAATACAGTGTGATCATTGCAAGATTCTTGTGACAGATTCCATTGGTGAAGTGTATGTCTTTTCTGTAAATTTGTTTTTCTATTATCACAATTAATTCCTACCTTCTGAATTATTCTGAGAAGACTAAGAGAAGAATTGTTTTTAATGTACCCTTTGCCTCTGGCTTGGAATAGTTTCTATGTTTTCCACTGAAGATTGAAAACAAAATTCTTGATTGCTCTGTTTTTTATTTGATTTCTAGACCTTTTCATCTCCTCCATGCATTAAATTCATGAAGATACAGTGGATTTGTATACCTTGCTATGTATATTAGCCTGTTATGACTTGCTTTTGATCCATTCTGAACTGTGACTCCATTTCCCAATGGCCTATTTTCTCTAATCCAACGAAACCATTTAAAAAACCAAACCTTTGTACAGTAATAACTAGCCTAAAATCGATTATAAACAAAGCTAGATCAAACAAAGAGAGCCCTCTCTGAGTCTTGGAGGGCTAGATCCAGGACTCCAAGTGGTTTGATGTTACCTTTGTGATTGCCTCCACAGCCTTGGGAAAATTACAAAGTGCTAACATAGTGGAGACCATATTGGGGAACCTTCCTCAGAAAGCATATCAAGTTCCATATTTGATTACTGATGGTGGACAATGACTAGACACAAGAAGGCTGAATCATCCACTTGGCGACTCCAAATCAACTCCATATCAGTAACAATTCAAAGACTCCACTAGAGGAAGAACCTGAAACATGACCAGACCATCTGAAAAGATCAAGTATTTAAGCTGGAAGTTTATCTAAGATATGATAGGTTTTATTTTTAATTATTTATTCCCTTCTCATGATCTTGATCTAGATCATATTGCCAAAATTTATGAAGAGCATGTTCAACCTAATGAGCCTCAAGAGGTTAAACCTAGTGTTACAATCCTTGTACATACTCCTACACCTGTAAAAATACGAGATATATACAGGCCTCTTGTCTTACCTCCCATACTCCATGATTTCTCTGCCAATTACTTCCAATATCTTCCCAGATTTGACAGAGAATATGGTTACATCAATGCTAACAAACACATTCAAGGCTTTTAAAATTATCTTGAGATTTTTGAGGTGGAAAAAAGTGATGATAGTATTAGGATTTTTGTTTTATCTTTGCAAAGTACAACTAAGAAATGGTATAAAGATCTGCCAGCGGAAAGCATCAGTGATCTCAATCAGTTTGTGAATTTTTTCTTGGATCAATGGGTGATCAAGAGGAATCCCTTCCTCATTTTGGAAGAATATAATCACTTGAAAAGACACCCAGGAGAAACAGTGCAACAATTTTCATCCATATTCAATCAAGTTTACAATTCCATGCCTGTTGATATAAGACCACCTCTTGGTTTAGCTCTCTTACACTACCCGGATGCCTTTAATCTAGAGATGGCATTTCAGTTGAAGGAAAGAAAAACCACAACACTCAAATAAATGAAAGATAGTGCAATAAGTGTGGAATCCCATTTTTTTATCAAAAGGTCGAAGTTGGAGGAAGAAGATAGAAAGAACAAAGAAAAGGAGCATCTTACATCCTCAGAGGTGAAGCTAGACATTCTGGCAAGCACCATGGAAGAAATGTTGCACAAGATTAGCATAAGAGAAAAACTTGATGTTCAAAGACATCATGTTCCATTGATTACAGAGAAAGAAAGGGTCATTGTTCCCAAACACTTTGCATCTCACCCTTGGTATCATGGATACAAAAATGATTATTTCATGTATTCAATTCACAATCTGGTCAAACATGAGACTCAAACTCAACTTGCAAAGGAACAACCAGTTGATATGATGTGCATGTTCAATGACATTTCTTTCATGGATGATCTACCCAATTATGATAAATATGATGATGATGACACCAAGGTTGACTCTTCAAATCAATCAGCAGCATGTTGTTGGAAGGAGGAAGCTCAGTTACAGATCAAATATGACAATTAGTCTTTGCATAGCAATCATGACAGTAATGAGGAAAATGCAGCAAATCTCAGAGTAAGTGAATGATCTATGCCTTTATGTTTCTCTTCATTTCAAATTCTGAGAGAAAATTATAAACAAGTTGTCGATAGTAAAGATGAAGAATGTTCTAATCACTCAGTTGAAGATGTCATTAATGATATGGAAGTTGTTCTAGACCCAGAACTGCAACCCTTGAGCTACATTGATTTTCAAATTCCAGATGAAAGCTTAGAGCTTGAGACAGAATATGAATTAATGCATTATAAATCTATACCATTAACCTTCAATCCATTTCATTTTTTGAAGAAAAATTTTAATCGTGTCATGGATGATAAACACACAGAAAATCAGGAATTTGTATTGGAATCAATAAAATAGTCATCTCAGTCCATGCAAGATCCAATAGTTGATGTGTTAGATGACTTGTGTTGTCAAAGTCATGGTTCGTTTACCAGTTACGAGGTTAAAATAAGCTATGATCAAGACATGATTAGGTAATCAGTTGCATCGCCTGGTTTAGCAGTATCATTTCAAAGTTCAACAGAAAATTTGCAGCCATATCATGAATTGTATAACGATGTAAAAAGCATATGTGTCATACCTAATTATGACCATAAATTTGTTGAAAGTCAAGAAATAGGTCGTGTCTTTCCTGATCCCATAGTAGACTACATGGAAGATTTTTTCAACATAAAGGTTCAATCATGTTTTCAGCAGTGCACATTACACTTTGCAGTTTTGACTCTGTGGACAAAAGGTCCAGTTGTCCTTTTGATTGTGCTAACAAGCAGTCAAGCAATCCACTTGTTTATGCAGCTACTTGACTGGCTTCATTGGAATTTTTGTATTATTTGAATCAACATGATTTTCAGTAGTATAGTGTAGGTAGCACTGTGCAAATAATCTCATCTCTTTGAGCATTCCTTTCAAAGATTCTTCAATCTCAATTTCAAAATTTTAGTCTTCAGTTTGATTTAGTTCCAGTTGAAAGATCAGAACAAGTACAGGTCACAAAATAAATTTTTGGGATCATCCCAACGGATAAAAGCATTGGTCTGCATGTTCAGAGTTCTATGATTCTTGTCACCTCCTGAAAGAGTTGACATCCCTAGGTGGAGCCTATGTTGGGGTCCTATAATCATAGGTGATTTGTTTCTTCAACTATCTATTTGGCATTGCTCTCATGATGAAGACATCTAGTTTGTTGGGCTCGATTGATTTCACTTCTCCCTCCATCCATTTTGCTTGATCCTTCATCACCCTGTTGCACCCTTTCATTCTCTCACCCTCCATTTCTTCAACCCCCTGCTAATTTCAGCCCTACATGAAATGATGTTAGGTAACTAGGGTTAAATTTACAAAAATAACTAGTTTAATAAGTCATTAGATAACATAGGATAATTAATAATAAATAATTAATCAGGTTAAATTAATAAGTGTTAATAATTAGTAATTAAGTTAGTAATTGGGTTAGGCTAATAATTAATTTGAAATAAATAATTGACAAACAAAAACATTATAAAACAATTAAAAATAAAATAAAACACATAAAAGATAATAAAAAAAAAAAACATAAAACAAAACGAAAATAAAACATTAATAAACATTGAAAATAAAATCAAATAAAACAAATAAAAAAAAAGCGTGGACCTTACGCACATATCCCAAAAATTAAAATCAATGACAGACTTTTTTTTCGGACCCCTCCGATCCATCCTAACTTTAACGAGAGGGGGGGGTCTGGGAAAGTGGTTTTCACCTGGACACTTGTCACCACCAGGTGCTACTGTAACTCCCCCCCCCCCAATACTACTTACCACCCTAGGGGGGTCTGGGATACCACTATCCCCCTCCAAAATTGCTTTTCCTCAAAATCAAAATCGTTTTTCCCTGTTTGAGCACCTGTCTTCCAATGACAATTCCAGGCAAACCAAAAGGATTTTTTAGAAACAGAGAAAGTTTTTTCTCCATAACGGGCTGGAGAAAAATAACTTCTCTCATTTTTGGCACAGGTATTATGAATTTGGAGAATATAATCCATCTCTAAGCACCATTTTTCAGGATTCCATGTTTCCTTATCTTTTCATGTTTTTACGGTAGCTTTTTTGGAGAGATGGATATGAATTTGGAAAACCCGAAAGAGGTTTTTACTTAGGACGGACTCATCTACAATAACCTATTTAATTTTTCTCACATATGTCATATATTTGGAGATACAAGCGTCTGATTGGACCCCTATTTTCAACAGTTCGGCCCGTCTTTCATGGCAAACAGTTCAAAATTTTCAGGAATTTGTTTATATTTTTGGCCAGGTTGTTGATTTTGATCTCCTGGGCCTGGTGAAGAGTCTTTTCTATATATTTTTATAATTCAAATGTAAAAGGGTTGATCAGTTGGTACTTGTTAGAAGGATGAAAATAATTTTGTAAAGCAACTCACAAAGCCTCCATGGATTCATTTTCCAGTAATAAAGTGTGATCATTACAGGATTCTTGTGACAAATTCCTTTGGTAAAGTGTATGTCTTCTCTGTAAATTTGTTTTTTTGTTATCACAATTAATTATGTATGTTTTTTTGTTTTTTGTTATTTGATTTCTAGACCTTGTCATCTCCTCCATGCATTAAATTCATGAATATCCAGTGGAGTTTCCTAACTTTCCCTACATATTAGCCTGTTATGACCTGGTTTTGATCCATTCTGAACCGTGACTCCATTGCCCAATGGACTATTTTCTCTGATCCAACAAAACCATTTAAAAAACCAAATCTTTGTACAATAATAACTAGCCTAAAAGAGATTATAAACAAAGCTAGATCAGACAGAGAGAGTCCTCTCTTAGTCTTGGAGGGCTACATCCAAGACTCCAAGTGGTTTGATGTTACCTATGTGATTACCTCCACGGCCTTGGGTAAATTACAGAGTGCTAACATGTTGTTTGACGGAACAAAATATGTCTTCTGAAGCATAAGGATGTGAACATATCTAATTTCTCTTGGTTTCGATATTTGGGAATCATTCATGACTAGTTATTCACCCCTGATAACTTCACTAACATATATGACTGGGAAAAAGTCTAGCGAAAACAGTGCAAAATCCATGAATGTCATCTTGTGCGGTCTATCAAAATCAAAGTTTGTCAAAGTAATGCATTGCAAATCGGAAAAGGAAATTTGGGACAAACTTCAAAACATATATTAAGGTGATGACAAGGTCAAGAAGACTAAACTCCAAACTCATAGGATATAGTTCAAGATTATGAAAATGAAAGACGAAGAAAATATTGTATCCTATCTCCTCTATGTGGATGAAATTATCGACACCATCAAAGGACTTGGTGAAACAGTTGAAGAATTGATGATTTTACAAAAGGTGTTAAGGTCACTCCATTTAAGATTTGATGTCAAATTTTATGCTATTGAAGAAATTAAGGATCTTAACAAATTAAAAATGGATGAATTGCATGGGATTCTCATTGCATATGAAATGAGGAATGAAAAAGAAAAGTCATCAAAGAAAGAAGCAGCTTTCAAATCTTCAAAGAAGACGAAAAACAAAGAACACAAATCAAGCAACTATTCCAGTTGTGAATTAGACGCAAAGGAATCACACTTTGTGAGAAAGCTCAAAAAGGGATCTAGAAAACACAAATGTAAGCTTCCCTTTAAATGCTTGATTGTGGAAAAGTAGGACATTTTGTTGCTATGTGTCCATATGCAAAAAATGAAAGTAGTGATGTTAAAGAAGACCATAACATAAAGAAAGGGAGAAAACATCATGAACACAAAAATAACCACAAACGTGACAAACATGAAAAGAAGAATAACTCTTGTAATCAAAATAAGAACCTCTACTCAAAAGGGGTTAGTGACTCGTCTGAAGAAAGAAGTGAAAGCAGTTCTGATAGTGATAGAAAAGAAACTGTATTTATGGAAGTCGAAAAAACAAATTGATGAAAATAAAGGGGGAAAACGATGGATTCAGAAGAAGAGGAAAATGTTGAAATAGATGGGGAAGTGAATCTTGAAGAAGAACTCATGTGTGCTTTAAGTGAAATAAAGAAGTTTAGGAAAAAGAATTCGAAACAAAAGGAATGGTTGCAGAAATATGAAGAGGATCGTAATTCAAAATCCAAAATGTCACAAAGCTTTAAAAAATAGAAAAGATCATTATGAGCTTAAAGGTTCAACTAGAAAAGGAAAGAAGGATAGAATAAGTGGTGAGAATCCAACTGAAGGAAGAGGAAGAAAATTGTGAGAAGCTAGAATCTGAAATGGTTTCCTTAAGAAAGGAACTGAAGAAAAAAACTATTGAATTGAAGTTTAAAAAGAGTGTTGAAACCTTAGATGATATCATCAACTGTCACAGGTATTCATTCATTAAGACTGGTCTTGGCTATGATAAGAGTCAAATGACCAGCAAAGAATATTTAGAAGTTGCAAATCCATCAAAGAAGGTAAACGAAGGAAAATATAAAAGTTGTGTTGATGTACTCAAAAGCTTCATCAATGATGAAGACAAAAGGAAGAAAGAAAATGGTGTTCCATAGAAAATTGGAATTCCTCCCAAACACAACAAGGATATATTTAGAAGATATTTCCCACCAAGGTTGCCTCACATGACCTGGTATCAGAATTCTTTGTTTGGCTATTTTTATTATTGTAATTGTTTTGGTCATAAAGCAATGAATTGTAGAGCACATGCAAGAAATAATTATGTGTGGAACAAAGACAGAAGAACTTATGGGTTTTCAAATAGAAATTATAGTTTATTTGCCCCTTGATTTGACTACAATGTTGTATGTCATAAGTGTAACAAATATGGGCACATAGAATGTTTTTATAGAAGTGACATTATAGAATCTCCTAGTCAAAACAAGGAAGTGGATACCCTTCCCAAACAAAAGAAAAACCCCACAAGAGTTTGGAAAAGGAAGCAAGAGCAAGAAAAGCATAAGAAGGAGGAATATATGCTTGTGCAAACTTCCCTTCGTGCTCAAAACAAAGGAAACAAATGGTACGTTGACAGTGGATGCTCAAGCCACATGAAAGGGGACAAGAACAAGGTTCACACTTTGAAGGAAGTAAACGAAGGCAATTTAACATTTGGAGATAATGTTACCACAAGGATAGATGGAAAATGTACTCTTAGTCTTGATAATGGAATGAATAAAACATAGAATGTCTTGTATGTTGAAGGGTTGGAACATAATATTCTCAGTGTTAGTCAAATGTGTCATCAAGGAAACACTCTCACATTTGATTCTTAAGGTTGTGAGATAAGGAAGAAAGGCTCGGGAAGGTTAGTAGAAATGCACATGGAACATCAAATAATGGATATATCCTCAATGAGATCTAGGGAGAAAAGTGGTATATGGGACAAATAGATGAGAGTTGGTTATGGCATAGAAGAATGGGCCATATGAACTTTGATAATTTAATAAAAATCAGCACTAAACAAGCAATGAGACATACCAAAGATTGGTAAACCTTCAAACACTCTTTGTAAGCAGTGTCAGCATGGAAAACAAACAAGAGCAAGCTTGAAATAAAAGGAGTACTCAACAACAAAGACATTGGAAATCGTTCATACTAATATTTGTGGGCCTACAAGAACACAAAGTCTACAAGGTGAAAATTACTTCATGTTGCTCATTGATGATTATTCTAGAATGGAATGGGTTACATACCTAAAAGAAAAATATGATGCATTTGAGAAGTTCAAAGTATTCAAAGCCTTGGTTGAAAACAAAATTGATTTGAAAATCAAGTGCTTGAGATCAGAAAGAGGAGGTGATTTTATCTCAAATGAATTTGAATAATTTTGTGAGACTCATGGAATAATGAGACATTTTTCAACTACAAGAACTCCATAGCATAATGGAGTGGTAGAAAAGAAAAATTGAATCATACAAGATATAGCAAGAATAATGTTAAATGAATCCAAGCTATCAGACAGGTTTTGGAGAGAACCAATCAACACCGCAATAAATGTTCAAACATATGAGCCAAGCTACAAAGAAGAAAAATAAGAAGGAGAAGAAGAAAATGAAGTAGAAGAAACAGAATGCCAAGATACAAAGACACCATCCAAATTTGTTTGAAAGAATCCTTCAGAAAATGTAATTCTTGGTGATAAAGATATGGGAGTTCATACTAGAATAAGACTAGCAAGTGCACCATAACATGCAAACTTCTCCTTGTTATCTAAAGTAGAGTCTAAGAATTTACAAAGGCTAGCGAAGATAAGCATTGGATTGATGCTATGGGAGAAGAGTTTAATCAAATTGAGAAGAATGAAACATGGGAACTTGTTCCAAGGCCAACAGATAAAAATGTGATTGGCACCAACTGGGTTTTTAGGACAAGTTAAATGAATATGGACAAGTGATAAGAAATAAAGAAAGATTGGTTTGTAAAGGTTATGCTCGAGTTGAAAGTATTGATTTTCAAGAAACTCTTTCCTTCAAAGTCTATCAAATGGATGTCAAGTTTGTCTTTCTCAATGGAAATTTAGAGGAAGTATACATTGAACATAGAAAAGGATTCTTATTATCATAAAATAAGGATGATATATGTAAATTGAAGAAAGCACTTTATGGGCTCAAACAAGCTCTTAGAGCCTAGTATTCAAGACTTGATAAATATCTACAACAATGAGGCTTCAAAAGAGGATTCCCTGACATAAATATTTACATCAAGACAGTAGGAGAAAAGCAGTTAATTGTTGTGGTTTATGTAGATGATATCATTTTTGGAGGTAGTATGAACAAAATGTGCTAAGAGTTTGCAATAGAAATGCAAAAGGAATTTGAGATGTCTATGCTTGGTGAATTGTCATTCTTTCTTGGATTACACATCTCTCAATCTGATAAAGGCATATTCATTTCACAAACGAAGTATATCAAGGAAATGCTAAAGAAATTCATAATGGAATATTGTACACCAGTCAGCACACCCATGGTCACAGGTTGTAAATTGAGCAAAAATGATGAATCTTTGGAAGCGAATCAAACATTATATAGGTCAATGATTGGCAGCCTACTATATGTGATAACATCAAGGCCAGACATTATGAAAGAAGTAGGAATGGTTGCACGGTTTCAAGCTACACCAAAAGAAACTCATGTGCAAACAATGAAAAGGATATTCAAATATCTAAAGGAAACCCTGGACTTCGGCTTATGGTACTCAAGAAGTGAAGATCTTACTCTAACAACATATATAGATGCATATAGGGCAGGAAATATTGATGATAAGAAAAGCACAAGTGGAGGAGCATTTTTTCTGGGCAATAGTCTAGTGTCCTAGTTGAGCAAGAAACAGTCTTCAGTTTCGATATCCACTGCAAAGGCCAAGTTGCACACAAGTTCTTTGGATGAAGTAGACATTGAAAGATATTAAGGTAGAATATGATCATCCAATCTCAATAATTTGTGACAACACAAGTGCAATAAATATTTAAAGAATCCTATTATACACTTGAAAACACAGCATATTCCAATCAAATGTCACTTCTTAAAAGAACAAGTAGCAAAACAAAATGTCAAGATGGAATATATTTACGCCAAAGAACAGATTGTGAATACTTTCACAAAACCTCTTCCCAAAGAGGCATTTGAATATCTCATATAGAAATTGGAAGTAACATCCATCTCATCTAGTCACTAAGTGCTTAACGATAAGCACAAGCTCAGGGGGAGCACTCCTTTGGAATTGATGTCAAAGGGGAGGAATTGTAGACAAAGTTGCAAGCAAAGGATGAGAGCAGTAGACAAGGGGGGAGTTGCAGACAAAGGAGGAGAGTTGCAGAGAGGGGGAGAATTATGTGTCTTGATTACAGGATTTCCATCAATGACAAAGGGGGAGATTGTTGAACAAATTGTTGTCATTAATGTCAAAGGACTTATATCATGTAAGTATTCAAATAAAAGTATCTCATGAAAAAGGTGATTTTACGTAAAAAGGTGCATTCAAAATGAAATTACGTGAAAAAATGTGACTTTACATAAAAAGGTAAATTCAAAATAAAAAAATAAAGTTATGTGAAAAAAGAGTATATAAAGATTAAAAAAAAAAAAAAAAAAA
>ML791557.1:122344-140587 GCA_009831015.1 Picea engelmannii | reverse complement strand
TGAGAAAAAGTGTGGGTAAAATTGTAATATTCTTACAAATGACATTTGAATAAGTGAGAGGTGTGACGATTGAATATCATTTGAGGAGTGATGATTGAATATCATTCAAGGAGTGATGATTAAATATTAGCAAAGATCATATATGGTGTTGTAGCAAGTAGATCTGGAATTCTAGCAAGTAGATCTGGTGTTCTAGCAAGTAAATCTGGCATACTAGCAAGAAGAACTCGTAAAGGCAAAGCTAAGGCAGAAGTAGCAGAAGAAGAAAGAAGAATTGGTGAAGGAAGATCTAAGGAAGAAGAAACAAGAAGATCTTGTGAAGGAATATCTAAGGCAGAAGAAGCAAGAAGATTTGGTGAAGGCAAAACTAAGGAAGAAGTAGTGAGAAAAACTGGTGAAGAAAAAAGCAACAAGAATATTTGTGAAGGAAATGCACATGTTCAGCCTGTAAAGAAGAATTTGCAAGCTTGAAAGTAAGTTGGTGCCTACCAACATCAAGTTGTGGGGATTTGTGTCTCCAGTAGGTTGGTGCTTACAAACATCCAACAAGTCGCGATTGGTATCTCCAGTAGGTTGGTGCCTACAAACATCAAACAAAGAGATTGGTGTCTCTTTCTAACTTGCTATTTAGTGGTGGGGATTGGTGTGTCTAGTAGATTGGTGTCTACAAAGATCTATAAGAGTAGGTCGGTGCCTACTAGGATTTGTACTAGTGGGGATTGGTCTTTCGAGTAGGTCGATGCCTACAAATATTTGTAATAGTGGGTTAGTGCCTACAAATTATAAATAAGTTTTTGTGGTTTTCTCCCGAAAGGTTTTCTCCCGAAAGGTTTTCTCCCGAAAGGTTTTCCACATAAAATCTTGTTTCTTCTAGTTGTTATATTTTATGTGATTGTTTCATTATGGTTAATGATTGATAATAAAAAAATATATAGCCTTACATTGATTCACACCCCCTCTCAATATAAGTGTATGCTTAACACCATGCAACTACTTTTTTTGAAATTTTGCAAAACTAGTGTTTTCCCCATGAAAGACATTGTAAGAATTCCATTATAGGGTCAAATATGCAACATTGTCATTGTAGATGCTTGTCGACATTGTTTTAGCCCCGTGCTTGAAAAAATACATTTCAAATTTGATGGCACATAATTTCATTGCTATATTTAGTTTGCTTTCCCCCAATAACACTATAACCTAAGTCCCTCAATCACTTGTGCCACGAGCTACAACACACAATAAAACCAACAGGACCTAGGATCAATGAGTGGTTTGTTATGATTAGACTCATCACAATATATTAGCCATAGGGGTTCCTTCTCGTGAGGGAAAGGTTTTTCCCAATGAAAGACATTGCAAAGGTTGCATTATAGGGTCAAATATAACATCATAGTTGCATAAGCTTGTGGACAATATGTTGGCCTGAAGATTGAAAAACTATGTGTTAGATCTTATGGCCCATAATTTGGGCTGCTACGTTTGAGTTTTTTGTGCCAATAGCACTATGACGTGCGTCCCTCAAATATTTTGTGACACATGTTACAAGTAGCAATAAAACCAAATTAGGCCTTGAATCAATGAAAAATTTGTCTCTTGGACTCATCATAATAGATTAACTCTAGTAGTTCCTTCTCATGTGATTTTCCCTGCAATACAACTACTTTTTTTGATGATTTCTAGAACTATTTTTTACAAAATAATTATATATAGAGTCAAAGGATGTTGCTTTACTTGTACAATAGAGATATATAGATAGAGATTTTGAGTATGACTTCATATGTCTAATGGGATCCCCATTTATTTCCTCCAAAGGATAACACATATATATCCAAATAAACTAATTGCATAAAAAATTAGAAACGGAAAACATATTAAAAGAAGTTTTTATGGCATTTCTTGGTCATATAAATCGAAGTTCACAGCGAAGACTTCTGTGGATTTTCTTGGTGACTTCTATCCAATCTTCTTGATATCCCTGGAGTTGTATGAGTGGTTCTATAGGGTCCAGTTCTCCTTCATCTAACTCGACATTATTTTCACTTATGGCATGCAACTTCTTCCCCTAGAAACTCTTTCTCTATTTCCAATGTTTTGGCCTTGTCCTCCGCCTCTACATTTGCAACCCATCTACTGCATATACTTGGAGTTATGTATTTAGGGAGATGGGGGGACAACTATGGTCAATATTGAGGTGCAAGGATGATCCATGGGCTTTGATTCTTCGGATAAACTAGCCTTCTCATTGTCAAGGATTGCTACAGCGTGATACTGTTAAATGTTTTCAATCGCCTTCAAAGGTGGTGAAGTTTCTTCAACATGGACAACAGTCTTCTTTGTTCTAATTTCTCTATCCATGTATTTTGAAGCCCCATCTTTGGGACAAACTACTTTCACTAAATAGTGTTGTTCGATGTCTCTAGTGCACCATGAGTGTTTGGTGTTGTGTTTCTTAGTGTTATTCCTTCTAAGCCTCTCGAACTTGGGGCAAGAGGCCAATGTATGTCCAACTTCAAAGTAGGATCTACGTCTGAATACACTCTTCTCATGGTCTAGTTTTTGAATCCAAATAATCTTTAGCTTACAATGGTTTTTATTCCAACATGTTTGAGATGTCTCTTTCTACCCAAATTATGGCATAGGTGGTGATGTGAAGTTTATGTGTTGCTTCACATTGGAAGAGAAACTTTCCAACCCTATTTTTTATTGTGCAAAACAATTTAAAAGACTAGAAATGCAGAGGATGAATGGGGAGACAAAACCACATCGAGGCAGAAAATAAGGATTATATAAAGGGATCAAAGGAAGGGTGCAAAGCCTCCATGCATATTCTATCTAGTCCCAAAAACCAAGGGCTAGAATGCAATATGAGATCCCTATTCATAGTTGAGTCGAACTCAAGAAAAAAGAAACCTTGAGAGCATGAGTGCATGTATACTTCTTCTTAGAGATGGGACTTATATGTCTTGGAAATCCACAAATGGGTATTTTCTAACTTGGGCTAGAAATCATTAAAGTGTTAGATCATACCATATTTTTGGAAAAAGTGCATTTGAACTAATGCTTCTTTATCCACAAGAATGGAGGGGGTGAATGTCACCTTCTCAACTGTGGGGAAACTTGAGAGTGAAAGACCTTAAGGGATCCATCTAAATGAGATGAAGAATGTGATAATTTCCTTGAAAGGTGGTGTCGTTGCCTCTACCATTAAGCACCCCTAAGAGAGGAATCACATGGAAATGAACTCTTTGATGCAACCTTGAGGGATATCTCATCAGTGTCACCATCCACTCAAGAGAAACGTTGGGATCCATCAATAAGGGTGTTGTGAGAGATGGAGAAAGGGGCACCTCAAATTGAGGAAGAGATATTAATATCAACATGATGAGCATCGTTATCCAAGTAAGTTAGCTCCTCCATGGATCCATACATGGAGGTCATAGATTTGTAGGTTGGTCACAAATTTAAATAGCCCAAACTCGCACTAGCCAGCATAAAAACACTAGTCGCGCAAGCAAACCAGATGTAAATCATTCATCCATCGATTTGAATGTGGCTTCCAAACAACAGTTGGTCTCAAGGAGGAGAACAGGTGGGCCTTGATCCACTTATGTGTGCAAAGGTCATGAGATCAGTTAATATAACCCCTCTAGGTGAAACCACACATTCAACCACTCCCTCAATTGCCCTCATGGAAACCTCAATCACCTACATTAAAATGATTAAATCTTCTCTTCATTTATGTGTCATTTGTACCTTACTATGCTCTCTCACAACTTCTCTTCAGCCTTATGCATGCATCATTTGTTCTACAAAATATTCGGTGTCATCACTTCTCTACATCTCAATAGAAAAATAATTCAAATCGCATCCATATGATTTGAAAAGATGGTAATCGATCTATTCATTATACTATTGTAAACAGTTTCAACATGTACTAAGACAATGTCCCGTTGAATTGGTTTTCCCAAACTTATATCCACTATGTCAATATGTCCATTTATCTATGGGTGTTATGATTAATTGTACTGCAATATCATACCAACCATACATTGTGTTCTCAAAATCCATGAATCTTCACCATTTCCCTAAAAAATAACTACAACCTTTGAATTGTGTCACTAGCCTTCTTGAAAGGAATAAATGTACAATTTTATAAAACCAATCCACTATCACATATAGAATCATGTCCATTATGTTGTTGATTGCAGCTTCATGAGACATTCTCCATATCGTTCTCCTCTGGACTGAGTTGAGATGTATGTGAGAGATCACATGTGATGGGTGTGTCATACTCCTCTGGAATGAGTTGAGATGATGTGTGGTCTCTTGTTGTGCTCCTCTGGACTGCGTTGAGATGACTTGAGATGGTCTCATGCCTGACTCCTATGGACCTAGTTGAGCCGACATGAGATGGTTCTCCAGATGGTACTCCTATGGGCTTAGTTGAGTTGATCTGTTGAGAGTGACATCCCTGTGGTTGAGCACAGGTGGACGTGTCCCTAGTGGCTGAGCACTAGAAGATGTGTGGACCCCTTGCTATATTGTCTGGGAGTAAGATTTGTTGTAACCCTAATTTGTGTTGTAACAGATACAAGTCGGTCCCACCATGCAAAAGATAATTAATATTGTGTAATGATTAATTATATTATTCAATTGAAGAGTTTGGCCCTATTACGCCAATAGACACATCATTTTGATGTGCTAGGTCTTGTATAAATAGGAGTAGATCCCCATTGTGGATCTAACTTACTCACACACTTGTAACATTCTCTCAAGACAAGTTGTACGGCTGAATTGCACACTTATCTTAGGCGCAAGTTTCTAGGTCAAGGAGCACTCTCTTGTGTGCTCTAAGGTTCATGGTGTGGGGGATCTTCTCTTGACTCTATAGCAAAGGATTGTTGGGTTTTTCCTTTGATTGAGAAGGGTTTTCCTAAGATAAAATCTTGTGTTCTTGTGCATGGTTATTCTTCTTGTGATCTTGGTTACTGCAGCAATTGTTTATGGTATTATTGCATTGTTTATGGTTCAAGTACATGTTAAATTGAAATAAACCACATGTGCATGAGCTAAGAATTAAAATTCAACATGGTATCAGAGAGAGTTCCTAAAGAGCCATTGCACAAGCCATTGAAAAGCCAGTGGTCACCCTCTTGTTGCAGCTGCAAAAAACAAAGGCCCTCCTTCTTTTGCTAGTTTTTGCACCTTCCACTTGAACTTTGGGGATAAATTTTGCATAGGAGTGTATGGCCTCCTTCAGCACACCTCCAACAAATCTCATATTCAAAATCGGAGAAGTTTTAATTTTTGGCCCCTAGGGTTTCTAGGGTTTCTGCAGAATTTCGGCACTATGATTTTTGCAACTCATTGAAGGATTTTTGCAAGCATACCAAGGTTATTCTGAATTTCCAAGGCTTATTTTTGGCAGTCATAAGTCCAACGAAACCTAAGGTTTCTAGCCTAGCCTAGCCGTTAGGTTTCCTAGATTAACCGTTAGGGTTTTTGAAGAATCTGTAAACCATGAGGAATAGAACTTTGGTGGAAGATAGGATTGATGGATCAAGCAACTTCAGCTCCTAGAAATCAAGACTACAAAACACCCTGGAAGAGGATGACCTATTGAGTTTGATAGAAAAGACTCTACTAGAAACAGTTACCGATGAAGAGAAGGATGATTGGAAGGAAGATGATGTCAAAGCAAGGAAGATAATCATCTATTCAGTGAGAGATCATCTACTACCTCGTATTGCTACCTTGAAGACATCTTATGAGATGTATGATGCATTGAAGAATATGTTTGAGAGAAACAACACAAACAGATCTCTTACATTGAAGCATTAGCTTCAAAATATCAAGATGACAAAAGTTGACACCATTCCCACCTTCTTCATGAGGATCTCAGAGATCAGAGATCAGCTAGGTGCCATTGGAGAGACCATAACAAACAGAGAACTTGTCATGACTACTCTCAATGCTCTTCCAATACATTGGGAACCATTTCTTCAAAGTATCAGTGGAAGAGAAAATCTACCTGAGTTTGATCGTCTATGAACAAACTGCACCCAGGAAGAAACCAGACTTATAGCCAGATGAGTGCAAGACTCCCATCATGATGACAATCAAGCTCTTTCCTCTCATAAAAATAGAGGAAGAAGAAAATATAAGAAGTTTTAGCAAAGCATTCAAAGACAAGAAAACTTCAGCAGCTCCAAGTCATGAACAGGGAAAAGACATATCAAGGATTCAATGTTTCATATGTGACAAGTATGGACACATTGCGAGAAATTGTCCTAACATGAAGAAAGGAAGACAACTTGCATCCACTGCCAATGTTGATCTACAACCATATCAGAGAGATGAAGACACAAAAGATAAAGCATTATTCTTCATATTAGCACTCTCAGGTATGGTTCCTACAGATAGTGATATTTCGTTAATTGACAGCGGTGCTTCAAGACACATGACTGGATACAGAGAACATCTTACAAACCTTGTTGAGAAAGAGTCTCGTCTACATGTTGTACTTGGTGATAATGCCAGATATATTGTGAAAGGAGTTGGAACTTATACCTTCCAACTAGATTCTGACATACGACTTCAATTGACTGAGGTACTATATGTACCTGGGATGAAAAGGAACCTTGTCTTTGTTTATGCCTTGGAGGATAAAGGCTACAAGGTTACCTTCTCTGAAGGAAAAGTTATTGCATGGCACAAGAACTCACACATGGATTTTTCCTGAGTGATTGGTGTTAGAGAAAACAGCTTGTACAGATTGATTGTCTGACTAGTCCAGGCCCTGTTACATGATACTATCATCTTGAGTGAGCTATGGCATAGAAGACTTTCTCATTTACATTATAGAGCCCTTCCCGCTCTGGGGAAGATGGTAACAGGCCTTCCAAAGATACATATTTATCATAATGGCGTTTGCAGAGGTTGTGCTCTTGGAAAGAATGTCAAGGGGTCCTTCTTGAGCAATGATAGCAGATCCAAGGGGATCTTGGACTTGATACATTCAGACGTTTGTGGACCTATGATTGTTGCTTCCTTGAATGGATATTTGTACTATGTCCTCTTCATCAATGATCACTCTCGAAAGACGTGGATTTACTTCTTGAAGACCAAGGATGGATCCCTTGCAAGATTTCAAGAGTTTAAAGCTCGGGTTGAGAACTTGACCGGGAGGAGGATCAAGGTGTTGAGATCAGATAATGGAGGAGAGTACACCTCCATGGATTTCAGTTATTTTTGTATTGAGGCAGGGATCAAGAGGGATTACATTGTTCCTTATAACCCTCAGCAGAATGGGGTTGCAAAGAAGAAGAACATAACCATTATTGAGGAAACCAAATCAATTATACATGATCAGAATCTACCTATGATTATGTGGGAAGAAGCATCCATGATAGTTGTGTATGTTCATAATAGGAGTCCTCGTCAAATTATGAAGAACATGACTCCCGAAGAAGCTTTCACCAGAGTGAAGCTTGAGGTTCGACACTTCAGGATATTTGGGTGTCCAGTATACATTCATGTACCCAAAAAGAAGAGGACCAAGCTAGACCCTTCAGGGAGAAAGGGTACATTTGTGGGGTACAGTGAATCTTCGAAGGCATATCGGATATACATCCCTGGTCAGAGACAGATTGAGGTTAGCAGAGATGTCACCTTTGAGGAAGAGATAGCCTTCCGAAGATCCAGAGAATCTCAAATGTAGATTGACAGTGAGAAGAATGAAGAAACAATACCTTCTCCCCCTTCAGCAGTTCAGAGGGAGACAGTTATTGATCCAGTTGATCCCATAGCTCTAGTTGATGTTCCCAGAGACATTGCAGTAGGCTATAAGAGGCATGCTTGGGCTCGACAGACTCTGCAGGAGGAAGAGGAACATGCAGCTTCCCGTGGCACATTCCAAGAGAGCAAGAGACCACAAAGATTTTCGAGCTATATTTCAGCTATGAGCCACATCATTGATATTGAGCCTTATTTTCATGGAGAAGCAGCAGGTTTGGCAAGATGCCATGACCGAAGAGTATCAATCCATCATGAAGAATGATGTGTGGGATATTGTTCTGAGACTGGAAGGGAAGTCTATGGTGACTTCCAAGTGGATCTATAAGATCAAACATGCAGCTGATGGAAGTGTTGAGAAATACAAAGCAAGATTTGTGGCTAGAGGATTCTCTCAGGTGGAGGGAATAGATTATGAGGAGACATTTGCTCATGTTTCCCGATACACTTCCATCTGTACGATCATTGCCCTAGCTGCATCCATGGGTTGGAAACTACATCAGATGGATGTAAAGACAGCCTTTCTCAATGGTGAGATTGAGGAAGAAGTTTACATTGAGCAGCCAGATGGATTTGTGATACATGAGCAGAAGTCTCATGTGTGCAGGTTGAAGAAATCCCTATATGGACTAAAGCGGGCACCTCGTGCTTGGTATGATAAGATTGATGGATACTTGATGAGTTTGGGCTTCAACAAACGCGTTGTTGATCCCAACCTATACTATCACATTGTTGGTAACGAGTGTCTGATTTTGGTCCTGTATGTTGATGACTTATTCCTCACCGGTTCAGAAAATCTTATTGTTGAATGCAAGCATGCATTGAATTTTGAGTTCGAGATGAAGGACCTTGGTATGATGCACTACTTCTTGGGACTAGAAGTATGGCAAAGGATTGATGAGATTTTCCTAAGTCAAGGAAAATATACAGTCGAGATATTGAAGAAATTAAGGATGAGAGAGTGCAAATCCATGCCTACACCAATGGTGGTGAATTTGAAGAAGATGAACGAGGCTTCTTCTGAGTCAGGCGAGATTGATCCACATCTTTACAGATACCTAATTGGATCATTGATGTATTCGGTTAACACCAGACCTGATATTTTCTATGCAGTGAGTGTACTCAGCCAGTTTATGAGTCAGTCGAGACAGACACACTGGATAGCAGCGAAGCATGTGTTGAGATATCTACGAGGCACAGTTGGTTATGGCCTGAGATATGCCTCCTTTGTAGACATGGTATTTCAGGGATATTCCGATGCAGATTGGACAGGGAGCGTAGTGGACCAGAAGAGCACATTCAGTTGTTGTTTTACTTTGGGATCTGCCATGGTTTCCTGGTGCAACAGGAAACAGACTTATGTGGCTTTGAGTACCACAAAAGCAGAGTACATTGCATTATGTGTAGCAGTTCGCAAAGCAATGTGACTTCCCAAGCTCCTTGCAGATTTATTTGGTCATGAGATGGATTCCACCGTTATCCATTGCGATAACTAGAGCTATGTGAAGCTCTCCGAGAATCTTGTGTTTCACAATAAATCGAAACACATTGAGATCAAATACCATTACATCAGAGATATGGTGCAGAGGAAAGTAGTACATGTGCAGTGCCTTTCTACACACGAGCAAGTTGCAGATATCTTCACCAAATAGCTTTCCAAGACAAAGTTCGAGTACTTCCGTGAGAGACTTGGCCTAGTGGAGAATGCCTCCCTAGCTGAGAGGGAGTGTTGTTAATTGCAGCTTCATGAGACATTCTCTAGATCACTCTCGTCTTGACTGAGTTGAAACGTCTATGAGAGAGCCCATGTGATGGGTGTGTCATACTCCTTTGGACTAAGTTGAGATGACGTGTGGTCTCTTGTCGTGCTCCTCTGGACTGAGTTGAGAAGACTTGAGATGGCCTCTTGTATGACTCCTATGGATTTAGTTGAGTCGACATGAGATGGCTCTCCAGATGGTACTCCTATGGACTTAGGAGAGTTGATATGTTGAGAGTGACGTCCATGTGGTTGAGCACAGGTGGACGTGTCCCTAGTGGCTAAGCACTAGAGGATGTGTGGATCCCTTGTTATATTTTCTGAGAGTAAGATTTGTTGTAACCCTAATTTGTGTTGTAAATGGTACAAGTCAACCCCACCATGCAAAAGATAATTAATATTCTGTAATGATTAATTATATTATTTAGTTGAAGAGGTTGGCCCTATTATGCCAATAGACACATCCTTTTGATGTGTTGGGTCTTGTATAAATAGGAGTAGATCCCCATTGTGGATCTAACTCACTCACACACTTGTAACATTCTCTCAAGACAAGTTGTACAGCTGAATTGCACACTTATCTTAGGCGCAAGTTTCTAGGTCAAGGAGCACCCTCTTGTGTGCTCTAAGGTTCATGGTGTGGGGGGTCTTCTCTTGACTCTATAGCAAAGGATTGTTGGGTTTTTCCCTTGATTGAGAAGGGTTTTCCCAGGATAAATTCGTGTGTTCTTGTGCATGGTTATTCTTGTTGTGATCTTGGTTACTACAACACTTGTGTATCGTATTGTTGCATTGTTTATAGTTCAAGTACATGCTAAATTGAAATAAACCACATGTGCATGAGCTAAGCATTAAAATTTAACACATTCTACGTACTAGAAAATTCCACACCTTTCCAAGGGTTCCTAGGAATAGGTAACATAAGGTATAAACCAAAATTTAACTTGTTCCCTTGAACATTTGGCAACTTCTTCACCTCTCTAAATAGTGACCCACATCTCTCCTCTCATTGGGAAAAAATATATATATCTTCTAGTGGAACTTGTGTCTTATCTTTCCCAAAGCACCCTACAAATCATCCATCGTTTATCCCTTTAATAGAACCCTAGCACAATGAACACTAGGAATACAAATTCTCTTTACCTTTCAGTAAGCATCATCCTTGCCAAAAAAAGTCTAGTTATTCACTCATCTCCATCCACCAAATTCTCGAAACATTCTACACAAAGCTCTACCCTATGTCCAATTCCTTGATTTGTTCAAAGATATCTAATTATTTCATCATCATGCCAAGCATATGAGACCTCTTTCTCAATTCATCAACAAACTTATTTTATTTCCTAGACATATTTCAACACAAGCATGTAACTTTCTGCATAAACAAACTTATTTTATTTCCTAGACATATTTCAACACAAGCATGTAACTTTCTAGACTTGACCCATCTCATGTGCTTCACATTAAACTTAGCTTGATTATTAATAAACATTAACACTTGTTTATTAGTATAGAATACAATTCTTTGGGCAATAAATAAATGTTTCCACTATGTTAACACTAATGCTATAACATAAAACTCCCAAGGCATAAGTTGAATACTTCTTTCTCACTCCATTACGCATCAATGTAAAACATTGTTTGTCTTCCTTCCTTCTTGACTCGTGACTCTCCATTGCTCCAATAGTTATTTGTATTGCACTATAGACCACTTGAAACACTTTATCAATATGTCAAAAACTCTCTATACTTGTGCATTCCACTAAACTCCCTATAACTTCATGCACTTACTTTTCCATCTATGCACAAATTCCACTTAAGCTTCTAATGCATTCCCCGTAAAAGTTCACAATTCCATTGAAACTTCTGACTTCATCAACATTGCAAATTATTGGCCAATTGAGTATAGCTTTTACCTTCTCAAGGTCGGCCTTTAGTCCTTTCGATGAAATAACAAATCTCAAGTAAACCAACAAATGTTTAAAAAAATATCATTTCCTCAAATGAATGCACAATTTCTCTCTACTAAACTTCCATCACCGTTTAAATACAAAACAATGAACTTCCTCAAGTGGTGTTAACACTAATGCAAGAGCATCCTTGCTTCAAAGCAATCTTGCACAACCCAAATATAAATTTCTTCTCAATCTTTGTTTTGGTGAAATTTCCTAGTTTTATTTTCAATCTCCCTAATTTCAGCAATTCTACAATCTCAAATATGTGTTAGGCCACTAAATTTAAATATGTTGTAGACACATTCCTCTATCATCTCACAAAATTTCTTCTTCAAATATTGAGTTTGAGGGTCATGTTGAAGCCTTGAGCCAAGCACGTTGAAAAACAAACGTTACATTTCATCGGCATGTTGCAATTCATTAGCAATGATAGTGATCTAGTTTTTACCCCAACGCAACCTAAAATCTTCTAGCCTAGCTACAATGGATTAGTTGTAGAGAACACATTCCTCTTCCTTCCCACAAAATTTCAACACAAAACATGAATGCAAGAGTCATGCATAAGCCATGAACCAAGCATGTTGGAAAACATAGGGTGCACCTCTTCAATATTGAAGGGTCTAGTTTTTAGCCCACCCCAACCTCAAATATTCTAGTTTGGCTCTAAAATTTGGATGTGTTGTAGAGAACATGTTCCTATACCTTGCAACATATTTTCATCACAAAATATTATGTTTAAGGGTTGTGCCTAAGTCTAAAACCAAGTGCAATGGAAAAATCAAAGATCATTCCACATGTTTGTTTTTCTATATTGACTTTGACCAATCAAAACACAAAGCCTAGGTTGTATCTGCAACTTCAAGAGATTAGTCTTAGCTATGTGGAATTGTGATTAATAAAGAGTGGTTAGGTCAGCCCAAGAAATGAAAAGTCTCGGAACTGAACAATAATAGACAATTTAAATATTTGAAATTTCATGTAATTGGGGCTTTTGGCCTTGTGGGAAAAATAGAGCATGTAGTATGTAATAAGTTTTGAGCCTTGAGGGAAGGGCAAAGGGACCTTGTCTAATGTACATAGTTGTTGCCCTATCAAATAAATAATGGTATCCGATTTTGGCCCCTGAATGTGTATGCAATCATCCATGAATTTGATTTTGCTTTCAATATTTGTTTTGCAATATAAGAAGCACATGTTACTACATCGACGATGCTTCTATTATCAATCTCTCAAACATAATTAATGTGTTAGAAAAACCAAAAGACACGACCAACCATTCATATAATCCATTCTTCATTTTGAACGTTTCTTTCCACATGTATCCTTTGATTCTAAGCTAATGATATCTGCTCTTCAAATAAACTCTAGTGAAATACTTTGTGCTACTTAAACCCATACTCAATTTAAATCTAAATCAAATCTCTCCAGCTTGTGCATATTACCCACATGAGCTCCATCTTGCCACAATGGCTCTCCACTTCGAAGATAAACCAAGTTTGGGTTTCATCATACATTACTCCTTAGGAAACAAAAAAACACTCTGATATTCAGATTATTCAGATTGATATACAATAGAGAGTCCATCAATTTGAACAACTATTGAGCTCATGTTCTATTACATTTATTACTCTTGTTTAGACTTGAAATTGCTAAGGGAGACATAATTAGTAGTGATAAAACCATCACACAGACAACAATACACAATACAGTAATGTAACAATACGAAAATAATGTTTTAATCGGAAAACCCTTTTGAAAAAGAACCTCCATATTCTATAATGAATCTACTAGACCAATTGGAATATGTACAATTGTAAAAGGTTACTCTCTGTATTTTTTCTTCCACAGGTTGTAGCGTAGTGTTTGACACTCTTGGCAACAGATTTGGAAGCTTTCCTAGATAATGGCTCTCTTCCCCCGTGCTTTGCATACTCTAGTTGTTGATCTCTCAATCCACTAACCTCCCACTCCCATTGTAGACTGTCTTTTAACATTCTCTAGAAAGATTAAATGACCATCTATGCATGCAAGTGGAACCAACTTATTGCTCCAACAATCTATGTACCCAATTGTTCCTCGAAGTATCTCTAAAATGACTTTGTTAAATAGTGATCAACAAGATGCCTCGGTCTCATGAGGCGACACTTTCCAAATTGGATTCATAACCTAGCATCCTTTCACTCTCTTGGATTTCCTAGATGGAGATTTCCTTCTTTTACCCTACTAACCAAAACCAAATCACATTTCCTTGATTACTCCTCCCTTTTTATTTTCTCGGGTTTTGGTTATCAAGTTTGACCTTTGCTTTGGCACAACAAAAACCAGGTTTAAGTACCAATTCTATTTATGACTTCAGAATTGGCTTTCCTCTCTCCCCCAAATATTTACTCCTTCCCTTATTGTGCTTTCTCCCCCCAGTTTTTTGAGTTTCCCCTTTGTCCTCCAAAAACCCAATGACAAAATCTTGATCTTCACTCAAAAGATAGACTCACCCTTTACTCAACATTAGAAGCATTGGTCTGATCTAGTTTTCCTTTATTGAGAATGCATTGTTGCACAAAGTGGTTGTCTCCTCTATCGCTTGGTCACCAAACACTTTGTTGATTTCTTGACGCGTCACATGTTGCCCACTCACCCTTTGCTTGACTCGTCAAACATGACCTTTCTCAACATTGTCTAGCTTGAAACTCTAGCTTGTTTATCGAGCATCGAGCACCACAATTGTCCACCCCTTTGCTCAATCAGGCCCTCTGCTCAATAAAATGTTTCTTTGCTCTATGGTTCAACATAATTTTCAATCTTTTCTTTGTCCCCGAACTCGTACTTCCATGGAACTTAACCAATTAGGAGTCCAATTTCCAATCAAATCATATTACCAATTAGGAGTCCAATTTCCAATCAAATCATATTTCACTTTATCTAAAATGACATGAGCACCACTAATTCCAAACATATCTCACCAAACGCTTCTCCAACGAACATTTAAACAATGTTTTAAAACTCTAGCCAAGTTGACTCGAACTCAATCAACTCAGTCAAGTTGATTGGTGATCAGGTCAACTCGACCATTGGCTCAATTTGATGGGCAGGTTTGGTATTGAACTAGTCGAGTCAGAGCATGACTTGGTCGGTTCGGTACCAAACCGACCCTACTCAACCGAGTAGGTAATAGACCCCACCAACATGCAAAATTCAATTTTTCTTTAAAAAAAAATGGCAAAAAATGCTAGCAAGTAATGGTAATGTTAAATTCAAAAGTCGACATTTATTTTATCCGACATTTTTTGTAAATGACATTTCTTTTATCTTTCATTTTTGTCCTTTTGCTTAAATTTTTAACATTACCATTAATTATCTGAGGATGTTTGAAAGAAGTTCCAACCTCATCAGACTCCATATGAAGTAGAACTTCGTATACCATTAAAAATTCAACAGACTTAATAGTTTTCAGGATTTCATGATTGGTAGAATTTAAACATTTACATTGGATTCTATCACGTATGAAGGTATGGGATTGACATTTAATCAAGAGCACCAAGCCCTTTATATACCTCGATGTTGGTGGTATTGATTGTTGAATTCTTCTATCATAGCCTCAGCAAAAATGTACCATTCACTCAAACCAAAATCATTGATTAGAAATGTTAAGTTATTTCTACCATATCATAAGGCTTCGATTAGGTAGTTTCATCAAAATTGGGACGTGTTGACTGATCTCCCTAGAGGATCGAGGTAGAGGCAAACGGTGATACTAATGATGAGAATCCCAATATAAATGATGGTGGAACATCGTTTATCATTTATGTTTATCATTTAAATGTTCTTGCTCATTTATTCATAATGCTTTCTTTCAAAGTTTCAACATTTTTTTGGAATCATGGTTTGGAATCTTTAAAATATAATCTTTTCATTAAAATTTAAATATTTCATGTATTTTTTACTATATTGGGTCATTGATATCAGATCGGTCCAAGTCAATCCGAGTCCGAATCTTAGTCCAAGTTGACCCTTGACCAATTATGAGTCTGAGTTTTAGTCCAAGTAGACCCTTGACCGATTCCGAGTCTTAGTCTGAGTTTTAAAACATTGCATGTAAATAGCTATGGATTGTCATTCTAGTGTTGCAAAAATCTCCAATCTCCACTGATTTTTCCAATTTCACAAGGCAGCGAGTTTTCCGAGTTTAAAAGAATTTTTCAGGTCCAAATTTTGGCTTGTCGAGTTTGGAGTTTTTGCCAATCTGTTGGTTTCCAGAATTGATAACCCCCACTGATTTTTTGCCAATGTCACAATGCAGTGTTGTAAAAATCTCTGATCTCCACCATTTTTTTCCATTTTTAGTAGCACAGAGTTTGAAGGAGTTTTTCAGGTCCAAGTTTTTGCTTGTCAAGTTTTGCTGAGATTTTGTCAATTTGTCGATTTCCAAAGTTGATGAACACCCCCGTCAATTTTTTGCCAAAGTTGATCTTTGCAACTCTGGATCATTCCAAGTAAATGGATAAACTTAATCTGTGCACTTCCAACAACACCAATGTCCACAATATTTGCAGTATGAATGCCTCCAACAAATTAAGTGCCAAGCAACACCACCATACAATGTCCTCAAAGGTTTAGATAGAAAACCACAAACTATAAGGAACTGAAGTAGCATCCTCCGCATATCTAGCAAACCTATATATGTCAAGATTAACATGTTATGGATGTCATCACAGCTAGAAGATGGTAGCGAAGAAAATTAGGTGCACATCTAACTGGTATTATAATCTACAATAAGCTGGGGAAATGATCCACCACAGATGCACACCCAATAAACATAAACCCTGTACACTGCTCTCCCACAGATATGTACCTGACACTACAAGCACTTAAGACGTACATTGCAAAGAAGCTAGAATGTATGTCAGAAGCTTCCAGATTCTGATGATATGCTGTGAATGCATGTCTAAATAGACCTAGCTTGGAACCAAAACCTTTAGGTTCTTTTTGCCTTCCGTTCTCCAATATCATTACTCTTACTAAATGGAAAACATCATAATTGATCAAACTTGAATTTCATTCGCCTATCTAGTAGTAAACACAAGTTAGGTCAATGCCTGTATGTGACAAACTTGCAATATAGTAATTCCATTCCGAACAAAATGGTCCATGTAGGGCCCTCGTTTTATACCCTCAATGTCAGTTAATCAAATTAACTCAGCAATTTTAAAATACCAGAACACCATAATACAAAGTGCTTGAAGCTAAACGCAACTGCCTATTTCATTAAGCAGCAGGGGAATAAGCAGAAAAGTTTTAACGAGGACTAAAATACAATACCAGAACTGAGAAGTAATTTATACTTAAAATACATTATTTAAACCTGATCAGCAATACAAGAGAACCTTCATATCATCTCAAATAGAGAGAGCTAAAACAAAAGCCTTTCTCCAGAATGCTGTCAATAAGGTCTATAACATCAAAATACTTTTACTGATTAGCAATCCACCTGAGCGTTTCTTCCCAAGGAGAAATCAAGGTAGTAAATGAATAATTAAAAAATAACACCTAAGCCCTTCTCTTTACTCTCAAGGAGTGACTATAGTGCGAGCTTTGTACATACATATATATGCCATATGCCAATCCCCTGCAAATCAAACAAAACAGGAGCATAAACATCTGTCAAAGTCCAGTATTTCTGAAACTGTTTAAGAGTGCAAAATAAGAGTATTGGAATAAACAGCCATATAATTTACCTCCACCAGAAAGCTTTGTTATATCTTCCTCTCTCTGCGGAATAGGATTTTCATCATCAAATTCAATCCACTTTCCTGAATTCAAGAACGCAGATCACAGTCAATTCTCCAAAGATAGATTTTGTTACAATTAATATTAGTTTGAAACAACATCACCATTCCTCCAAATAGAATATAACTCACAGTTGTGATTACAGTCAATAGTCAAAGATGGATTTTCTAGGCAATTAATACAAACAATTGGCTCAAAGATGAATTTTCTAGGTAATTAATACCAACAATTGACATACTCCTGAAAGAAATACACAATCCTTCAAACTTTGATGCAACTTACCATTCTCTTGTTTGACCCAAGCAACATAATGTCCTGAATCTGCACTCCGCCCCTTATGGGTCAGCACAGCAACTAGATCATATATTCCAGTAAACTGTGCTTGTTTCTGTATGTCCATAGCTGCTATGAAAAAGCAAACTTGGTAGGTAAGAAATGTAGCTGTAATACATTTTAACCATTAGAAAAGAAATCTACTAAGAACCAGGTACATGTTTGTTCAACATATTAATAAATGTCTCATTTTCATTGCTAGTTGAAAAATAAAAACAAAATTCCATCTACATCCAAATGATTTCTATTACAGGCTGCATTAAGAAACTTAAATCTGTTCAACTGCTGAAATGGTTAATTCTATTCAACTGTTGAAATGGACAGTACAACAGTTCTAATAATGAAATTTAAAATTGCACATCCATCCGTATAAGGCTAAACTTTTATTATTAAATATCAGTTAAAAATTTATGTAAAAAAGCAGTGATTTTGTTTTCATCAAGGTTTTTCCTCTTAGCCCACAGAACAGAGTTGAGCCTGTTGACTGCCTATTCAACTAGGGGTCAACTCATGTGCCATGAAGATATGCATCATCAGATGCAAGTATGTCGAAGACAGTATTGGTTCTACTTGGGCATTTGATGCTCCAGCACAAAATTTTGTAAGCGGGATTACCGCACC
>ML791557.1:59554-89970 GCA_009831015.1 Picea engelmannii | reverse complement strand
TAAATTTAACAACTATAACCTAAGAGGGAAATAAAACTAACTTAATCTAACAACCTTGTATTGCGAAAAGATTATTATCTTATTTTTTTTAATTGTCCACATTAATGTGATTGCATGTGCAGGGATAGTGATCTCTTTCCTCTTTAGATGGTTTTAGATTGATTGATCTCTCTTCTCAGCAATCCAAACAACACTGTAAATATGAATGCTATAACCAAAGAGGGAAATAAAACTAACTTAATCGAACAACCCTATAATTGCGAAAATGTTACTATCTTAGTTTTTTTAATTATCCACACCAATGTGATTACATGTGTAGGGATAGCGATACCGCACATATAATAAGTTTGAATATTCCTTCCCCTGCTAGTATTATCATTATGTTAGAATCATTGCAAAGTATATCCTAATCCCTTCCCTCATCTCATGTCTTTCAGTAAAAAGAATTCTCATTTTCAAATTTGATAAGTTTATATATGCATGCACATGAAAGTTATCTATTGTGTAGGGGTATGACAATAGCAATGTGGAAGAGGAAAGACCCAATTATGGTTCTGAATACGTTATACTGTTATACATAGACATGCCTTTCCCTTGACACTCTCACCAAAATCCTCTTAGTGAGAACTATTTTGATTCTATCAAGAAGTTGCACCACCCCCAAACGATGGAGGCATGTCATTGTCAATCACCAAAACTCAAGTATGGATGGAGTATAACACCAAATGGTCTAAACTCCATAGGGCTGTAGCACATTAAGACTTCCTCCCATGTAGTGACATAATTAGAACCTTCATCGATCAAGCCAACCTGGAGTTGTATCAAATCCCAAGAGGGGCACATCATCACCAAGTTCAATGAAAATTCATTCAAACCTACTACAAATTTTGCAGCCACAGATTAAGATTACGGAGGATCAGATGAAGAAGTACAAGGACAAGCATGATCCTTATGGGTTGGTGGAACTCTTCCAAAACTTTCAAGCAGCAAAGCAATAGCTGATATGATTCGTTGATTTGTAGGTGGGCATCTCTGATGTCAATGTGCCAATCATCCAATTATATGGGACACCAAGCACTGAATACCTTTGGATCAATCAAGTGTAGACCATCCATGCAATGCTTAATGATGGTACAGTTTTCAACTGGGCAGATGTGTTCACAAGCAGCCTATGCAAAACATTAAAGGAGTTAGGCAGGACAAGGCAGTGGATAAAATGCCACGGTTTCACATGGCTTCATTCCCTATGTACTCCATATGTAGCAGTTGCAATTTCTCACAATTTAAAGAGTCATGGAGTCCAGAGCATGGCCCAATCCATGTATATTTCCGAGTTGTGGAGAGGGAAATACACAAAAAATACTTGGACATCTATCAAGGACTCCACTAGAAGGTATACTTGAGGATTACTCGAGAAGGTGTACCACAAGATACATGACATCGTGCCTCGCGATTTTAGTCTCACCGCTATTGAAGTGTTGGATTGACTATCACATTGGTATATTGAAGAGAACACAAGCTATGTCAAGCTATATGGGCTCAAGAAGTCTCCCCATGTTCCTCCCAAGTGCGTACTAGACAAAGTGCTTATCAAGGAGACTATATAGTAAACTACTTTGCATGGGGCCACTTCATTGTCACATTCATAAAAGAATGAAAGTTGGCCACCATTCCCAATCAGGATAGGAGGGTATGAATTAACTGACTTCCAGAAGTCCTAAAAGTTAGCACTTCAGCTAAAACTGTATCACATCAGGGAGATGCCTTACCACCACCATGATCCTCATGAGAAAGTAAAGACCCACTACGAATCCTTTAAAATGGCATACTCATTCGAGCATGAGTTTGTCTCGAATCAGAAGAAATATAAGAGGCTCTAACATATGATGAAATAAAGGACTGAGCAAAAGCATAACAGAGGAAAGAGCAGGGGGGAGGTAATGACTCCATTGCAGAACAAGTCCTCATCATACAAGGAAAACAGTCAGAGACAAATCCACCAGCATTGGAAAACCAAGGGAAATTTCCTATGGCAACATCAGAATCTATCTCCACAATAACGGGAATGATGATATCGAGGATGGTAGAAGCAGTAGGGAAATTAACATAGAAGAATCAAAACATATCTTTGTCCCATAAGGCTCAGAGGACATGCAGATAGTTGAACAAGGATAAGAGATTAATAAAGAGAGCTAATAAGATCAGCAAATAGCTTCCCACCTTGGTTCCTGCAGCAACTAGCCCTCCTACCCAAGGATGCAAAAGGGCCTGAGTCAAAGCTTGAAACCTTTCTTTTCAACACGACGACATAGGTCTTGAAGAAGACTTCTTATAAAAGGAAGCAGAGCACAAAATATACCATAGATGTCATCTCAATGGAGAAAGTAACTACAAGATTAGAAACTCACCACTTGGTCATGCATTTGCACAAATTACCAAACCCAGTATCGAAGCTATAAATGCCAAGATGGAGGCTAAAGATCAAGAAATTGTTGCCCTCGAAGAAAGGATCAAGCTTTAGAGAGTAAGTCTTCTTGTAAGAAAGAGTTTGTCGATGTGGTTTCTTCCATTAGCAAAACAATGTCTAAGATGCTGGTTGAGTTCATTGGTGAAGTAAACCTTATGGTCACCTTTCAAAATGTGTTGATTGATTTTAATATGATCGTGAAGGGAAAGATGGAGAAAGTGCTTCATTTAAAGGTTCAAACATTGTAGTGCATGGATTGGTAGGAGAGACATGTTTCGTTCCCAGAATTGCTCCCAACCTTGCACCCTCTCGAGGTCGATGAGATATGCACCAGTTCTTTTTTATCAAGAGGAAATTATCCAGAAGGCACATAACTAGATGCAAGAATTAAAGACCAAGTATGTGGAAATCTTGTCATATGCAAGAAACATGGTTAAAAATTTCCTAATCCTCCAACAACTACAAGAGAAGGTTGACAATGCTTCAATCAACAAGCTTTGCGTGCAAATCTCCACCTCATTGACTGAAAGATTTGTTGCGGCAACCTACTTAGAAAGCATGAATATAGAGGCTATGAAACACTACATGATTGTTGTGGCAACCTACTTAGAAAGAAGGAATATAGAGGTTATGCAACACTACATGATTGGACCGACAAGGGACCCGAAAGAAAATGAGGAGAAACAAATTGATTGTGAAATTTGCAAATGGAAAACCTATGGTTGATTACAAATTCTTCACTAGAGGAAATAAGTTTATTAAAACTTATTATCTATTTAGTAAGCATGTAAAGGGACTTTGAAAGTTAAAGCAAAGCCTTGAAACCTTAAAGGCAGTGCACTAACCAACTAAGCCAACACCTCACTCTAAAGGGACTAGGATATTTTACAATCAAGTAAATACATATAGAGTAAGACAAAACTTCTATTTCTGGTTTATGGAATTATAGGAGAAAGTGAAGAGTCAAAGGTAGGTAAATAGTTAGGACGTTGGAACGCCAAGAATCACAAAAGAACAAGAGTCATCGAACTAGCTATAAATAAATCTCTTTGTCACAAGATAGGGATCTTGGCTACTTTATTGTAAGTTATCCTCATGAAAGATCAAAGAATTGGCATTGATGATAATAAAATGTTGTTTTTTATTCATGTGGATGTGATCCATCTCCTCTTCATTAACAATGATAGCTTTCCTTAATATGCATGTGGTTATTCTTTGTAAACTATTCCCTTAGGCTGGATGAATACACACAATGTTATATGCGATAGCTAACCCGTTGTTGTTCAACAAGCATGTCCAAGCAATGATCTATCTCTCAAACTTGCATTCTTGTCGATTCTATGCAAGTTAAAGTTGTAGGCTATTCTCGCTTCATCTTCCATTCATTCTCGCTTCAATGATGGCCGATTAATTTTCTACTCCTAGCTAGGATAGGTTTTCATTTCATATTGCATTCTACATATCATATTAGACGCATTTAATTATATTTCATTAAACTACAATTATTGGCAATCAGGCCATCGTACTACAAGGTTTTCCACTATTGGGACCTTGAGCCGACAAAACTTGTGAAGTTGATGTGAGACTCTTGCCCCTGTCAACATTTTGGTGCTACGAGAGAAACTAGAAAGCCGACCTGCATGGAGCCATTTCTTCCGCACATGCATTAACTACTCATGGCTCTACTCCAAATTCTCACTTAGGAGGATAACATTGCTTTGTGTCTAATTGGACCATTGTCAAGACTTAACAGTGATGTGAAAACAACCATATTTGAGCATATTAAAATTTATGAATATATATTGTGCTTGTTGGAGATTATTCATGAAGATATAGTTTGCAGGTTGTTTCCTTTCACACTCAAGGAAAAGCTAAGGATTGGTTCAATGTCTTACCTATCCAATCAATACAAGGTTGGAAACAATTCAAGAAAGTGTTTGAAAATGCTTATGGCAATTATCCCCATGTCACTAAGTTGTTGCAAGAATTATCAAAACATGCAAAGAAGAGAGTGACACTATCAAACTTTAGTTAGCCAAGTATTTTGATGTTGAGGCAAGTCTTGGCACTTTGCATGCAATTAGAGATATGATCAATTTGAATGCTTCGCGTTCATGCCTACGCATAGCACAAATATTCTAAAGTTGCAAGCAAAGGTTAGGAATGTTCTTAACCAACTAGTGAACACCTCATAGAGATAGAGTAATTATCCATCCACTGTGGTGGATTGAATTTTCATTCCATACTAGCTATACACCTATCCACATGACTTCTTGTGATTTTTGCATCTCTGCATTACCCATGCAGAAAACTTGCCCTAGGATGACACAAGGGACTCTTATACACCTATACAATGAGATCACATATGCTGAAGTCCTCTCTTTTGTGTGTCCCTTTCACGATTCCAATAGATGATTAAGGCATCCCATTTGAATTTGACTCCATGAAAGGATTCGTTAAGCTATCCCTTACCCTTGGGCTCGATTTTGCTCCTCATGCACCAAATACTGCATAAGTTCTTTTCCAGCTCACAAGTTTTCCCCAAACTTATGGGGCACACTTATTTATCTGTTTACTTGGTCAATATTTTCTAACACTAGGGTTGTTTTAGTGTGCCTTGCAAATTGTGTCTCGTCTTGATCATACTCAAACCAATAACTTGTTGATTGTTTATACCTAAGATATAGAGGCCACTTTTCTTGATTTTACCTGTGATTTGTGCCCCACGCCTATGGTTAGGCATTCAAAACCTACATTTTGACAAGAACATAAGGAGTGGCATCTCCCTTTTGTGCAATGGCCTAGCTACACCACTCCAACACCTTCGAACCTATATATTGGCTACACCTATCATTGTTACAAGTCTTGAATTATCTCTACTTACATGTCACTACATTGAGTTATCAACACTCCTCTATCATGAAATTATTGGATTTACTTGGGTTCTCTCTCTCCACATCGCTCCACACATAAAAATCCCTCCTAATTCTAGTACCTCTCTCTTTTTCTTCTTTTGGATCTTCTCTTGTGCTTGCATTTGAGGGTTGATCTCTTTGTGGTTTGGATCCATTCCTTCACCGCTTTGGTTGATCCTTCATCCTTCCCCATCTCAAAAGCATGTTAGCACATCTCATGAACATGTACACCTGCTAAGGGAACACATGGATCTTTCTCATTCAGTTGCATTTAGATTCCATTTAAATTTTGCTTAGTTTGCTTGTTTCATTTCTCATATATATTTGTAGAGAACCATGACATCCTTGTTTGCTTTTTGCATGAGGATAGTTATTCCAAGTATGCAACGAAGTTTCAACCCCTCTCTTCTTATGTTTTCCTACCAATTGGTATCCTTCAAATCCACAAGTAGTTTCTCTTTTGCATACCTCAGGCCACCCATAGTTTATAGTTTTAACCCACCTAGGAGATAAATCAACCCTAGATCTTTCTTCTAGATTGTTTGATCGTCATTGAGAAGAGCATAATAAATCTTAATTCCTTTTATTTGTCGTCTTCATTGAGTTTAAATGGAAAAGATTTAAGCTGCACATACCACAGTTCATTTACATTTTCAGATTTGCTCATTGTCTCAATAGATTAGGTACATCACACAGAGTGAAAGGGGTCGACAAAATTAGTATTCTATCCCCTCCCTTCTTTTCTTTGCGTGCTGGTTGTTATCCTTAAAATCCATAGATAGTTTCTCTTTCACATACCTTACGCCACACCTAGTTTAGAGTTTTCATTCACCTAGGAGATAAATCAACCCTAGATCTCTCTTCTTGATTGCTTCATCATCATAAGAAGAGGGTAATAAACCTTAGCACTTGTTGTTTGTTTCCTTCGTTGAGTTTAAATGGGAAATATTTAGATTGCATATACTACAGTTCAATTTCATTGTCAGATTTGCCCATTGTCTCAATAGATTAGGTACATCACACAAAGTGTAAGGGGTCAATAAAATAAGTTTACTATCCATAGATCTTGGTTCCTGGACGCCATGCCTCGGCTTGGGATGACCAAGACAAATGTTAATGTTTGTAGCTCGGAAAGGTATTTCCACAAGGGTGTCTACATGTGGAAATTGTCATTAAATGTATCTTATACCTTTCCTAGAATTCACTTTTGTTGGAGTACTTCACACACACCTAGAATTTCTTTTTCCTAAGGTTTTCCCTATGTTTATTAGTCATTTTCCAATCTCCTAAAGTTTAGGGTAAGAGAATAGTCTCTTCAGTTTTCACTTCAGTTTGATTAGTTGAGTGCAGTCTAGATGCTACATTGGGATTATCACCATGCAGCATTGGGATCATCACCAGCTAATGCGCATTGTCCTTGGGATCATCACCAGACTAGCGCATTACTCATGATTCCCTGATCTCCTCCTCACTTCACTATGTTTCAGTCAATTAACTGAAGAATGATAGACTAGTTAACTCAGACTAGGTGGCAGTTCGCTCCCGTAACTGCCTGAGAGACTAGACTAGGTGGCAGTTTACTCCGGTAATTGTTGGTGTGTGTCCAGATCACTCTAGACCACCACTATGGCGCATTGGCTTCTCGTCCAGTGCGCATTAGTTGATTTATACAGAGTATATCATGTGTAAATTATCATTCTTTCAATTGGTTAATGAGAATTCTTCCATTCTTTCTCTCCTGCTTCTCTTTTCTCATATTTTATCTACAGTTGTGTATGTCAATTCCTAGCTAGATCTATTCTGTGCAGGTTCAACACATTTACAACTTTATTAATTTATTAATAAAGTGAATGTCTTTTTATTAAAGTGACTTTTAATTAATAAAGTGGCTAAGCTAAAGTCACTTAATGATTTAATTAAAAGAGAGTCATTGATCTCACGATCTAATCTTGACCGTCGAGATCGAGTAAATGGCTCAAGTCAAAAATACAAAAGACAAAGAGGGTAAAGGAAAAGACACAAAGAGAATTCATTTTCACAAGTCACGTGAGGTGAAGGAGAGGAAAAATCAAATCTGATTTTTCCAGCATTGACAAGAAAGAGGAGCAGGTCACACGCATCCCAAGGTAGTGTGCAACAAATGAGTAGTAGCATATCCATAAGGGAGGTCGCACGTGTGAGAAGCAGGTTGCATTTATTGCATCAAGTTGCATGCATTTTGAGATAGTTGCATGCATTTTGAGACAGTTGCATTTATCACAGCTGGTACAGATCCATACAGGGCCGTACAGACAGCCTCAACAATTGGCAGCGCGCAAATCAAGGCACAATAGTGTAACAAGTTTTCAGATTTGGATTTGTGGTTTTATTTCTCAGAGCCATTTTCCCTATGAAGGGAGTTCTTGTAAGTTCTGAAGTTATTTGAATGAAGAACTGATCTTGAAGAGAACAAATATTTGTGTACTATGTGTGATTGTTTTTCTCGTTTTCCGCTGCATGCAAGAGCTAATAATTTCAGCAAAGTAATTAGATCTGATCTATTTACTTAGTTAGTTGATTTTAGAGAAATTAACATGGTATCAGAGCTCCTGCTCTGAGAAAAGCATATCTATTGTATTCAGTGCAAATTACTTTAGCAGGTTAAAGGACAAAGCTCAAATCAGCCACGTCGGTAACCAATGTGAAGGTTGAGGATCGAGTAGATGGGGTTTCCAACTTCTTGCCTTGGAAAGCAAGAATCTCAATGATCTTGAAGGAATGGGACTTGTGGGAATTCATGACCAACCCTCCTCAAGCTCCAGCGTAGACCTCAGGGGGTACGCCAATAGTGATAGACCATGCAGTGCAAGCAACGTGGGATAAGAAGGATATAAAGGCACAGAGGGTGATCCTTGAAGCCATCAAGGATCATCTGATCTCGCATGTTGCAGAAAATTCCAGATCTAAGGAGATGCTTGATGCCCTTGTGTCACTCTTTCAAAGTGGCAATGAATCGTAAAATGATCCTTAAAACCAAACTCCAAGAATGCAGAATATCCACCTCAGACAATCTAACCAGTTACCTTATGAGAATCATACGGATCCGTGACCAAGTTGTAGCTATAGGAGAGACAGTCTTGGATGCAAAACTAGTGAATGATGCTTTTAATGGGTTCTCCAAGGCATGGGAACCATTCATCATGGGCATTTGTGCCAGAGAGAAACTTCCCAAGTGGGAGAGACTTTGGGATGATTGCATTCAAGAGGATTTAGAAGTTCCAAAGTATTTAATTGTCCAAGGAGTTAAAAATCGATTTTAATAAAATAAAGTGAACAAGAGGGATATTTTAATATATATATATATATATATATATATATATATATATATATATATATATTCGAGAAGAATTATGAATTAAAAAAGAGATACAAGTGGAAGGTAGAGAAGAGTGAAGACAAGAAATTCAATTCAAAGGCTTAAGAAGGAAATTATATATATATAAAGAGAAAAAGGTTATAAACGACGTATTTTTCAAAGAAGTGGACCAATTATTATCAAAAAGTGGGACCTCACAACGGGTACATCCAATTTAATTATTGAAGGGGAATTTAATAAGCTGCTTAATCATTGAGGAAAATATTTATCGTAAAAATATCAACGAAGTCAAAATGAACTCTAATATAATGAAGGAAGGAAGATTTTCTTATGAAGGTTGTCCAATCTTATGTTACAACTTACGGGTTTTCGACATTAAAGGGGGAGTATTCAAGGAAGAAAGGTTCACATTGTTATCAGCTTGGACCATAATGCAAATTACATGAATATTAACTTGGAAAATCAGTTATTAATTCCAGAGACAAATATAATTGAAATGGAAGATTATTTTCGAATTAAGGAGTTACAAGTGACGATTGATAAATATGAATATATATCTCAATTCTATGTTACAACTATGTATAAAGAAGAAATTGACATCGTCATCGAATTACCCTGGCTTAAAAATCTAGGTACCTTCATCTTAAACATGGAGAAAAAGTCTGTAATGTTTCCCCATAAGAAGAAGATGATGACACTTCAAGACACTACTATGAGGTCAAAATCGATAATACCTTCATCAAAAGACTTAAAGATATCTCAAAGGTAATCCTTCAAGAAAACCAAAAGTCAATATCAAGGATGCAAAAAGAATTTGACGAAGTTATCAAGGATTAAAACGAAGAAATTTCTCGTTTAAAAGAACACAATCAAAAACTACTTACACAGATCAAGAAGTCAAAGGATCGAAAACAATGTGTTTAGAAGTTCGAACAAGAGAATCAAGATCTTGAGAAGAACCTATCGGAAAAAAATGAAGAAAATCCTCGTTTGAAGAACCTCAATCACGGGCTACTAGAACAAATCAAAAAGTTGAAAGAAGAGAAACTTGAAAATCCAGACATTAAAGCTCAAGAAGATGCCAATCCAGTTGAAGAAAAAACATATAGGGATGTTGGAGTACAAACAATGGGAACTCCAATTGTACGTACCAATAGAAGTTTATCATTTAACCAAGAAACATCAAAGCGTGAAGAAAATCATATATCGATATCAAACCAAGAAAACGCTACAAGTATGATAAGGGAAACTCGTGTTATAAGAAATCCTTATCGACGTCCAAATCATACGAGCAGATATCTTAACCAGTTAGAATATCAATGGCATTCAGAAAGGGAACGACTAACTTATCATCCGAAAAATATTGATACCAATGCAATTTAGTCTCATGATAACCATTCATCGTGAAAGAGCAATGTTCCACAAAAGATTGAATTAGGATGGTCTGATACTTTCACAATTCGACAATTATGTTCAACTCTTCGTCATTCATATTGTCTCGTATTGTCAATCCTGACCACACCAAAAACAGAGAATCATGCGAAGACATTGCAAGTCGGAACGAAGAAGTAAGCCTCTCCATAAACATGCTTCGAGGACAAGGCATTTCTAAAGGGGAAGGCTATGTAACCAACATAAATATATAAAATATATAGATATAAATAAATAATAATTAAATACATCATAATGAAAAGGCATGTCTTATCCAAAAGATATGTCTATTAATGAGAGGGCACCCCTGCATGGGTATGTATGGCCCTTATTGTCATTGTAATCTCATATCTCATACTATCTTATTATTCATACATTTATATATTAGTATCCTTATGGATATCTTTATATTCCAAGTATTTTGGATATTTACATAGTGAATCGGGTTGGTTCATCACACCTACACAAGCATTGTTGCACACCAATGAGAGCTTGTGTGATCTGCGGCACAGGAGGATGAGTCATCTCCATCACAGAGCTCTACCATTACTGAGGCAGATGGTCATTGGCCTTCAAAAATTCAATTGGAAAGAATGTCAAGGAAGCATTTCCTAGCAATGAGACTTGATCCAAGGGCATCTTGGATATGATCCATTCAGATGTTGGAGGGCCTATGTCAATAGCTTCAGTGAAGGTCGCATCCTACTATGTGACCTTGATTGATGACCTCTCCAGGAAGACCTGGATCTACTTAATGAAGACCAAGGACGAGGTCTTCGGTCACTTCCAGGCTTTCAAAGATCAGGTGGAGAACATGACAAGAAGGAAGATCAAGGTATTGAGGACAGATAACGAGGGTGAGTTCACCTCTACAGAGTTCAATGATTTATGCAAGGAGGCGAGAATCAAGAGGGAGAAGACAATGGCCTATAATCAGTGCGATGAAGGTCATGATGCACGACTAGAGTTTGCCTATGTTTATGTGGGCAGAGGCCTACAATATAGATGTGTAATTGCAGAACAAGAGCCCACACCAGATATTGGAGGGCAAGACACCGAAGGAAGCATTCACAGGCAGCAGACCTGAGATAGGACATCTCAGGATTTTTGGTTGTCCAGTCTACCTCCACATTCTTGTGGAGAAGAGGACAAAGTTGCATCCCTCAAGGCAGAGGGGCATTTTGGTGGGGTACAGAGAGGATTGGAAGGCCTACAAAGTGTTCTTAACACATTAGTGCAAGGCAATGGTGAGCCGAGATGTCAAGTTCGAGGAGAACTTGGAATCTAGGAAATCGCGGCACTTACCAGCAGTTGCAAAGGATCCTCAGCAAGAGGAACCAAAGGAGGAGTTAAGGATAGAGACTTCCAGTGCAAGGAGCTAGACTCCAGAGGAGGTGAGGGAGCAGTCAGACTCTTCAACTTCAGTTAGGAGGCCCAAGTGGTTTGAGCAGACCTTGCGAGATGCTCAGGAGCACGTTGAGCCTCTCAGGTCCACATCAGGGAGAGCAGACCTCTGCAGATATTCCCTTAGTATATGGCTTCGATGACCAACACCATAGAATCGGAGCCCTCCATCTTTGAGGAAACAAACAGCCAATAGGTATGGAGAGATGCCATGGTGGAGGAGCACAACTCCGTCATGAGGAATGATGTCTGGGAGATTGTGTCGAGACCAGAGGGGAAATCAGTTCTGACTTCCAAGTGGCTTTACAAGGTAAAGCATGCAGCAGATGGAAGTTTGGAGAAGTACAAGGCCATATTTGTGGCTTTGGGTTTTCTCAAAGACAGGCACTAGACTAAGAGGATATTTTTGCTCCTGTACCTAGATACTCTTCTATTCGAGCAGTTATCTCTACATTTTTTTAGATGGGATGGAGCATCTATTAGATGGATGTGAAGACTATCTTCCTCAACACCATCATTAAGGAAGAGGTCTACATTGAGCAACCACAAGGGTTTCAGGTCCATGACAAGGAGACACATGTATGTAGGCTTAAGAAAGCCCTGTATGGACTCAAACAAGCAACCAAGGCCTAGTACTCCAGGATCAACAGTTATCTGCAGGACATGGGATTCACCAAGAGTGAGGCAAATCCCAGCCTATACTTCTTGTTGGTTTGATCTGAGATCCTCATCCTGGTGTTGTACGTGGATGATCTCATTCAGACAGGTGTAGAGAGTTTGAATGCAGGTTGCAAGTCAGATCTAGCGTCAGAATTTGAGATGAACGATATCGGGTCGATGAATTACTTTCTAGGACTTGAGGTTTGGTAGCAATCGGGCAAGATCTTCCTTGGACAAGGGAAGTACACTCTTGAGATCTTGAAGAGATTTAGGATGGCCGAGAGCAGACCGATGGCCACCCTGATGGTGACCAACTTGAGGAAGATTGATTCTTCATATTCAGAGTTGGCAGACCCCAGACAGTATCGGCAACTGATTAGTTCATTGATGTATCTAGTCCACACTCGACCAGATATTTGCTTTGTTGTTAACACCTTGAGCAAGTTCATGGTGGAGTCGAGGAAGATTCACTGGGTGGCAGTGAAGCACGTGCTCAGATACTTGCAAGGCACAATACGATATGGATTGCAGTACCTTGGTGGAGATGGTGTGAGGTTGCAAGGGTTCTCTAATTCAGAATGGGTAGGCAGTGATACAGATCGGAAGAGCACTTATGGGTGTTGCTTCAGTTTGGGGTCAACAGTCATTTCCCGGTTCAACAGAAAGCAGACCTAAGTAGCACTGAGTTCAGCCGAGGCAGAGTACATGGCAACCAATCTAGCTAGTTGTGAAGCCATTTTGCTTCACAAGCTATTCACAGGATTGTTTGGTCAGGAGCTTGAGCCAACAGTGATCCACTGCGACAACCAGAGTTGTATCAAACTCTCGAAGAATCCAGTGTTTCATGATAGGTCAAACCACATTGAGATTAGATACCACTTCATCAGAGACAAGGTGTAGAAGCGAGCAGTTCATCTCCATTATATTCCTACAGAGGAACAGTTGGCAGATATTTTCACCAAGCCCTTGGTAAAGGGCAAGTTCATCTTCTTTCGAGACAAGCTTGGAGTGGTGGAAAACACCTTCATCGCTAAGAGGGAGTGTTAGTGTTTGTATCTCGGACAGGTATTTCCACAATGGTGTCTACTTGTGGAAACCGTCATTAAATGTATCCTATACCTTTCCTAGAGTTCCAACAGTGATCCAATGCGATAACCAAAGTTGTATCAAACTCTTGGAGAATCCAATGGTTCACGACAGGTCAAACCACATTGAGATCAGATACCACTTCATCGGAGACAGGGTGTCGAATGTGTTGATTTTTACGTCTAAGGAAGTTAAGTAGATTAGTGTTCTTTTACTATTAAACCATTAGCACAATAACTGCATATAAAGGATCATTGAAAGAATAACATCCACAACATACACAAGATTTATCCTGGGAAAACCATCTAGGGGAAAAACCCAGAAAACTTCCTAAATATAGATTCACCAACCAAGAACAATTCCTCTCTCCAAGAGAGAACTAAGAAAGCAGAAGATCCCCCTCTAACCCTTGACTAGGGAAGAGTAACGCACCACTTAACCAAGAGATACCCAAGAGATAAACCAAGAAATTCCACAACGTCACCTCCTAGCTGCAGTAGCATCTCCCTCTAAGATTTGCGCACTTCCTCTTCTTAGCTGCAAAGCTAGTGTGTGTGTACAAATGAGGAGTTGGCCTCCTTTATAAATAGTAGTATGGGCAGCCTAAAATTAGGTCTGGGCCGACCTTTCACTTTGTCCTTTTATTTTTTGTTTTACATGTCAAGACACAATAGGGCAGACTTTTACAAAGGCACAATAGGGTCGTCTTAACAAATATAATATAATAATATTCTTTAGGGTTTTGTCTTGGTCAAATACAGTAAGGATATCTTCCGAAGCTATTCAATCTTCAACACTCCCTCTTAGCAAGGAAGGTATTCTTCTCGTCACAGTCATCATCACTGCTTCTGCGCTTCTGCATATTTGGTCATTGTCTTGTTGTCAATCACAGATCTATATATCATAAGAAGTTCTGCACTTTAATCAGCCTTTCGTACTGGAGTAATATACCAGACTGTGTTGGAGTACCAACCTGCATTGGGGTAGCATACCAGACTGTGTTGGAGTTACCAACCTGCACTGGGGTAGCGTACCAACCTGCGTTGGGGTAGTGTACCAACCTGCGTTGGAGTTACCAACCTGCATTGGGGTAGCGTACCAGCCTTCGTTGGAGTTACCAACCTGCGTTGGGGCAGCATACTAGCCTGCGTTGGAGTTACCAACCTGTGTTGGGGTAGCTTCCTCTACTGGGGATCTCATCACTTCCCTTTGTGGGTCACATCACTTCCCTCAACTGGGGATCTCATCATTTCCCTCTACTGGGGAACACATCACTTCCCGCTACTGGGAACACATCACTTCCCGCTACTGGGGAACACATCACTCCCTCTTATGAGGGAAAATCCTTCTGGACCACACCAAGCTCATCTCTGAAATATTAGAACTTTTCTCTTGACAGGGGCTTAGTCAACACGTCTGCTACCTGCTCGTCGCTAGGAACATGCGAGATCTTTACTGCTCCCTTATGTATCATCTCTTGGATATAATGGTACTTTATCTCGATATGCTTGGACTTGTCATGACACATTGGGTTCACTGACAACTTTATGCAACTCTTGTTGTCATAAAAGATACAGATTTCCTCCAACTCGAGATCAAACAATTCTGCAATCAACTTCCGAAGCCACACTGCTTTGCCACAAGTTGACCATGCTGCCACATACTATGCCTCTGCGGAACTGAGTGCCATATAGGTTTTCTTCTCACTAAGTCATGAGATCGGAGTTGATCCCATACTAAAACAATATCTGGATGTACTTTTTTGGTCTGTGACACTGCCTGCCTAATCAGAATCTGTGTAGCCCTGCAATCTTATCTCACGATCTGAGATATATTTGAGTCCATAATCGATTGTACCCTTTAGGTACCTCATCACATGTTTTGTCATAATCAGGTGAACATGTCCAAGCTCAATCATGTACTGACACAATGTGTTCACCGCAAAACATATATTTGTTCTCGTGTTCTTCAAATATATCAACGAACCAAATTTTCACATCACATTGTACCAAACTGGTACACTTGCTCAATTGCAACTCAATCTGCACAATCATGTGTTGGCTCTATGTGCTTTACGCAAAGCATTATTTGTCTCACTATCTGAGAGTATGTCCTCTACTCTCTCTGCAACGTGTTCCTTCTGGAACTGGGGCCCTGCACCTGCAGCTGCTTTTTCTGAAACTGAGAATGACTACTCCATTCTCATTGTAGTTGTTGAACTCTAAAAGTAGCTCCTCTACTCCATCATGATGACAGATTCATTTGCTCCCTCTGAATCTCATACTGCATCGGCTTCTTTTAATGGAACACGGTTGTTCTACACATACTTCTTCTAATTACTAGAGCAAGTGTCTCGACATAGCCTTCTCCATCCTGCTGGGAGAATCCTCTGGACACAAATCAGGCTTTGTACATCTTTATATCGTTATCTGCAACATGCTTGATTTGTTAGATCAATCTTGGAAGTCACCACTGACTTCCCTTCTGGTCTCAAGGCAAACTCCATATCCTAGTCCCTCTGACTGGCTTCCTCCTCTGTCCCTGAAACAAGGGAATCTTCCGAGGAGATTTCACATCTCCTAGAAGTCTTTGAAGCTACGATCTAGTCTTCTCAACTCATGGCATCTGTCTGTCAGTCGTGGAAGACGTCTCTTTTTCCCATCTGATCTTCTCTGAGATCAAGCTCACTCTAAGTCTCCATGCTCCCTCTGAAGCTTGACTCCCTCTGAGTCTATATAATCTTCGAAGCTATCTGCTCCCTCTGATATGGCTCATCAATGCCATATATCTTTGCATCCTGCAAAGTAACACGGGACCACACTGGTCTCTTCTTGGTTACTGCAAAGATTTTGGGTAGGCCCTTCTGGCTCTACTGACTCTTCTTCTTCTTCAGTACATGTATGTATACAGTCGTGTATACAATCTTCTTATCTAGATGGTTTGCTCCATGTCTCAAACTAGAGACCATCTGATATATTACCTCATGCAACCGTCACTATAGCTTCCTTCAGGGTTATCACTTGTGACTTGCCTGGAACAAGAACAACAAGAGAGAAACAATAGACAAGAATAATACTCATAATAATAATAAAAACAAAAGCGAGAACGATCGTCACAGTAGCTCCTTCAGAGCTATCACTTGTGACCTGCCTGGAACAAGAGCCAAAAATAAGAAATACAATAATAAGAAATGAGAGAAACACTCTTCTAGTGTTGTGATCAATTGTTCCTCCATGATAACCTGGAAACAAAACAAGAAGTTTCTCCTAGAGGAGATGTCAGTTATATCTAGTAAATAATTACAATAAGCATTTATCTCAATAGTGCTCATATGCTACCAAGTATTCAATAATAAAAAATTTCAAAGATTGTTATCACAACTATAGTGTTTACTTGTAATTTGGCAATTATCAAACTTGATATGTGTAAATTTGAATCTTATCAATTTAATCAGTCAAACCTGGAACCTGCAGTCTTGTCCTCAAGAATGAGTGTTGTTGCTTTTCTTCCAAGTCTCCTTCACTCAAGATGACAAGTATTCTCCTCAACCTGTCCTCTATACTAAGATAATATGGTTAGAGAATAAACTCTATAATCTCAACCTTAATCAATCTAATACTTTGACTTTAATTTTGACCAATGGTTAGTATGATAGTCATAACTTCAATAGATCAAAATACAACATAGATGTTCATAAGATCACAATAATGCCATAACAAATAGAGGCATATCAAATTGATCAAACCTGGGGTGCACTATTCCTCTGAATGTGTTGGATCTGAGATCCTTCTGGATCTACGATTGTTGGTTGGACAAAAGATCTCTTCTCCTGCAAATACCCTTAAGATAATGATACAGTTTAAATATATGTAAGTACATACCTTTGACAGTATCGGCAGGTAGTGGCACCATCCAGCAACAGCGATAAGCAATAACGAACCTTTAAAACTTCAAAGGTGCTTCAACTTGTAATCTAATTGTAGCTGGAGATTTGCTAGGGTAAGGCGCACTTGGACAATCAAAAATAAGTCCCGCCACTTCACAAAAACTTTCACAGCAACTGGCACTGGCACTGGCATGAAGGAGCTAGCACTGCAACTGCAACTGATACTGCAACTGCCACTGCAACCAATATTGCAAATGAAACTGCAATTGATACTGCAACCTTAAGGTTTTATGAGGAAACCCTAATTTCTCAAACTTCAAATTTCGGAATTTTGATCCAAGGACTAGATGTGCCCTCTTAGGGCAAGCTCCTAGATGGTCTTACTTTGCCCAACGTCCTCCAGCAAGGTGGATGACGTCACCTTTTAGGGTTTATGCTTAAACCCTAGTATGCAAAAACCCTAATTTCTAAAATTTGTCCAAAATTGAAAATTGTTCCAGGGAAAAGGTGTGCTAGGGTTAGGAGAGTCTTCCTATGCCCTTAGCTTCTTCAGCGAGTTCTTCTGTGCTATGAGAATGCCTTCTTTCAGGCCCGCTCTGATACCATGTTGATTTTTACGTCTTAGGCAGTTAAGTAGATTAGTGTTCTTTTACTATTAAACCATTAGCACAATAATTGCATATAAAGGATCACTGAAAGAATAACATCCACAACATACACGATTTATCCTAGTAAAACCCTCTAGGGGAAAAACCCAGCAAACTTCCTCAATATAGATTCACCAACCAAGAACAATGCCTCTCTCCAAGAGAGAACTAACAACGCAAAAGGTCCTCCTCTAACCCTTGACTAGGGAAGACTAGTGCACCACTTAACCAAGAGATACCCAAGAGATAAACCAAGAACTTCCACAACATCACCTCCTAGCTGCAGTAGCATCTCCCTTTGAGACTTGCGCACTTCCTCTTCTTAGCTACAGAGCTAGTGTGTGTGTACAAATGAGGCATTGGCCTCCTTTATAAATAGTAGTTTGGCCAGCCTAAAATTAGGTCTGGATTGACTTGTCACTTTGTCCTCTTCTTTTATGTTTTACACGTCAAGCACAATAGGGCCGACTTTTACAAAGGCACAATAGGGTCGTCTTAACAAATATGATATAATAATATTCTTTAGGGTTTTGTCTTGGTCAAATACAATAAGGATATCTTCTGAAGCTATTCAATCTTCAACAAAAAGGAGCAGTTCAGCTCCAATATAATCCTACAAAGGAGCAGTTGGCAGATATTTTCAGCAAGCCCTTGTTAAAGGGCAAGTTCGTCTTCTTTCGAGACAAGCTTGGAGTGGTGGAGAACACCTTCCTCGCTAAGAGGGAGTGTTAGTGTCTGTAGCTTGGACAGGTATTTCCGCAAGGGTGTCTACTTGTGGAAATCGTCATTAAATGTATCATATACCTTTCCTAGAGTTCACTTTATTAATTTATTAATAAAGTGAACATCCTTTTATTAAAGTGACTTTTAAATAATAAAGTGGCTAAGCTAAAGTCGCTTAATGATTTAATTAGAAGAGTCGTTGATCTCACGATCTAATCTTGACCTTTGAGATCGAGTAAATGGCTCAAGTCAAAAATACAAAAGACATAGAGCGTAAAGGAAACGACATAGAGAGAATTCATTTTCACAAGTCACGTGAGGTGAATGAGAGGAAAAATCAGATCTGATTTTTCCAGCATTGGCGAGAAAGAGGAACAGGTCGCATGCATACTAAGGGGGTGGCACGCATCCCAAGGAAGAGTGCAACAGATCCACAGCAGTAGATCCATAAGGCAGGTCGCATGTGTGAGCAACATATCGCATTTATTGCAGTAGGTCGCATGCATTTCAAGACGACGACATTTATCACAGCTGGTACATGTCCGTACAAATCCGTACGGACAGCCTTAGCAATTGGAAGCACGCAAATCTAGGCACAACAGTGTAACAAGTTTGCAATTTTCGATTTGTGGTTTCATTTCTCAGAGCCATTTTTCCTGTGAAGGGAGCTCTTGTAACTTCCGAAGTTATTTAAATGAAGAACTGATATGGAAGAGCATAAATATTTGTGTACTATGTGATTGTTTTTCTCATTTTCTGCTGCATGCAAGAGTTAATAATTTCAGCAAAGTAATTAGATCTGAGACCGACCGATATCATCGAGACCGGTTTGAAGGTGTCGCACCGTGCATCATTCCATACATCCTCAGAGAGTTAGAGGGATCAACTCCAGACAGATCTAGAGCAAGGTGCCTCTCGTCCATCGAACTACCTCCCATATTCAAAGAAGTAGCCAGAAATCTATACAGATTTTCTTTCTTTCGACCTTGAATGCTATGAGTATCCCCCGCTCCTACATCCACCCCAGGATCATAAAGTCGAACCCCCCAACGGTTCCTGAGGACTCTAACAACGTGGCAGTGCCTAGGTTTCCCCCCTCACCCTCGGCCATCAGACCCGGGAGACCTTGACATCATTACCCTCATCGTTAGACCTCTCTCTCACTCTCTCTCCCTTGACAAACTCTTAAATTGTCCACTTTTCCACGATCATATACATGTGTTTTGAGGTTGTAGTACTATAAGTTTCTTTCTTTATGTTATTTTTGGCATTATCTAGGAGTTGTGCTTGCACTACTGCATTGTATTCATACTTGATATTTTCTATAGTCCCATTGCCCTACTTTTTTGGTCATTTTTGGACATTAATAAAATTGTCTCATCTTATCTTATATCACTTTTTACCTGATCACTATTTAGCCTCTTCATTTGCTCTTATAAACCTCATAAACAATTAAAATCAGTAACCTACAGCCCACTTAGGACATTACACAAAATTAGATACCCTAATTTACTTAGTAACCTACCCTTTCCCCTCGTAGTTTTCTCAATTAAAATTAAAATTTTAACTTTGCAGGTATTATGATGATGGTCACTACAACAAAGGGCCATATAAAAAAAAGGATGTGGGAACCAAGTTTAAAGATGTAGATGATTCTTTTATTAAATCGGAAGAGTTAACATGGGCTAATCTCAATGATGGAGATGGGAAACACATAAGGAGACCTCGTAGCACATCCATGGAGAGCCCTATAGAGGTTCCCTAAGTAGATCTCTATCATGGCTAGGGCACAAGGAAATCATCTTATTAGCTAGCCTTTGTCTTTGGACTATAGTATTCTACACCCTAGGTGTTATCTAGATACTAGAAAGTAGAATACTTTTAAACTTTGAACTTGGAGTTTAACATTTTGTTGCTTGCATTTATATTATGGAACTTGCTTTGTATAGGAAGTTGAACATAACATTTAAATATATTGGGCCTTGACATTTTTTTGATTCCTAGACATAGATTTCTATATATGTTTCAAGTTTCCATGTTGGAACTTGTTTCCTGTCAACTAGTGTATGGTGGTTTGAATATTGATCTTAGGACTGAAAATTGAGTTTAAAGTCGTTAAAAATTTCCATTTCTTGTTTATTGATATAATCCGTGATTGATTGAATGAGAATGGTAATATCAATCAAAGGAAAAGTAGATAAATTTTAAAATTGTGCATAATATAGTAATATTACGCAATAAATATTAAATCTTTCACATCATATCATATCAATTCCTAATTGGTGTGCTGGTACCAGTATCATGCAACCTAGGTTAACACAAACGGCATAAATAGACACTCAAAGAGCTCGAACATTATCTTGGAAGAAATCTTCCATAAGTCACTAGGCTCCACATCAACTTCGCGATCTCTATATCCTAAGTCAATCTTTGTTAAGTATATGGCCCCTTGGATTTGATCAATGAGGTCATTCATCATAGGAAGCGGGTGCGTATTTCGGACTATAAATTTCAAAGTGTTCAATAGTAAGTGCATAATATCCATTCATTAGTATCCCCTTCGAGACTAACAGAACCAAGGAACGATATGTAGAGGTGTCAAACTGAACTTTGCCTTCTTCTATAACGTAGGTGAACTATCTTTCCATCTCATCACTTTATTGTAGTGTTATGGGCAGGTTGATAAGAAAGTAGAGAACACAGAATGACCTCAATGGAGTGTTGAATTGTCCTAATAAAAGGGAAGCCCTTAGGCTCCTCAAACACATCAAAGTAACCATAGAAAAGATTGTTTATTGCTTCTAGGGAAGACTAATACAATTTTTCTTTTCAACCTATATAATGACATAAAAGGAAGGTTGCTTTGATGTTTGTACTATTACAAGTCTTGTCAGTGTTTTACTAGATGAGAGTATCTATTGATGATGATATGCACCAATAAGTCTTTCCATCCTTGCACAACAAGTGTTGCTATGGACACCATATGTTGCTTGTCAATTATTTTGACAAAGCCTACCTAAAGTAGAGATCAAAGTAGTCCCTAGTTGTCAAATCATATTTTGTGATATGAACAGACAACTCTACTACAAAGGTAACACTACAAGTCCTACCAACCCAAGTGAGTTGCACATTTGTTTTCAATCAACAAAGATCATAAGGTTGTTGATGTTGTATAGCAATGAATTTGAGTGAAGTGATCAAACTCGCTAAGACGAGATTCTTTGTGTTGTCAATAACAAATATGCACTGGATATATCAATCTTTAATTTAACAACAATATGGGAAAATTGCTTCCTTGTCAATGGAGGAAAAATAGTTATTATGAGAACCATAATTGGATTAGGAATGTTGAGGATGGAAACCACAATAAAACCATCATTCATCTTTTCGTTTCTCCAATGTGAACTAGTCCAAACCGACCAATTTTGGGTCAATCTGTCGATTTCGAGTCAATCCTTCAAATGGAACTTTTAAAGACCTCTTCTTCCAACCCATTTTATTGTTTAATCCAAAAACAAATCATCTTCGATAAATGACCCTAGTTCAAATGTTCTGAAGGTATTCCTCAACTTATTTTAGAAAATCATGGTGCTTTGGGGAAAAATCATCACAATGAAAATGAGAATATGCACAAGGAATAACCATTTTTCTCTTGTAAAAGAAATTTTCCATAAGCCCCGAGGATTAGCTCAAGCGGTCGTGAGCCAAACGTGAGATCTCTCCCCCAAAGTTGGGGAGGTCACGGGTTCAACTCTATTCATCCCCTCAAGGTCAGCAGTTTATCTCGTTGACCATCCATGGACCATGAGGAAGTACTCAAAGGGTTTTTCGCGAGGTTTTCTACAGAGAATTAAACAAAAAAAGAAAGAAAGAAATTTCCCTTCATGTGAAGGCCGAGGACTATATTTACATCAAAGTTTTACATTAATTTCATATTTTTCAAAACTTCTCAACTTGATTTTCCTCAACAACTGAAGCTCATAATTGTGGCCCCAAAGAAACATTTTATTCGTGATAGCATTGTTGTGTTTTCTTAAAGGATTTTTCAGCATATCGTTCAAGAAAAGGTCAAGATATTCCTATCGTTGATCCACTGTTGAAGTGTGTCCCCATAAATGCTAGAAACTTAGAGACAACTTGTAATTACAATTTCAGCAAAGAATTGTTTGAATCACTACTATGAGTGTGAGTGTATGACACCATTGGAGAAAGACCAAGAACAAAAGAATGGGAAGGCAAGGTTCTAATACCCATTGCTTCCATATAAATGGATGAGGATGGTAGATGCAACAATGCCAATTCCACAAGGACAAAAACTATATTAAAAAACTCATTTGGAAGAGTACAGACGTTATATTAAATGTACTAAAGTTGTATATGCAACTTATGTCTTACCAAGATTTAGGGACAAGGGGACAAGAAGATCAATTTCAAGGTCAGGAAAGACTCACCAAATTTCGAAGGAAGACAAAGGGAATGGAAGTAATGGACAACATAGGTGACTCTCTATCATAAGATATAATCAATAATGCTAATCACAAACAACCCTGATGCAACATTAAATTAGACAATTATAAGATACAAACAAAATAATATGACTTAGAAAACTGTAATAACAATATCATACTAATATGATTTTATAAATACACAGCAAAATAAATCATAATTCTAAAAAATCATAATACTGTATAAAATATCATGGTTTTCTAAAATCGTACAACTGTAGAAAACCACAAGTACAATATAAATTCACTTTAAAATCAACACTTGAAATAGTAATATTATTCAGTTAATTAATACTAATAAAAAAAAGCACAAGGCAATGAACCACTCCTGCAATGTTTTGAGTGACTGTTTCTTTTTTGGGTGTTAGGTGCTATTCAGGATGTTAGTCATTCCCTTTGGGTTGGGCATGTATTGGCAACCCCATTTTGCATGGGGATCCCTCAGACAATCCATTACCACAAGGGATGTCCTCATGACATCCCCTTAAAACCGAGGACAGCATACTTGACCCATTCCCCTCATCGAGAACATGCAATTAACGCAATTGACGCAGTCCCCAACCAAAAGGATGCATCCCCATTGAACACAATATCACAATAATATGATTTTCTAAACACACAAAAATAAATCATAATTCTAAAAAACATAATACTGTATAAAATATCATGGTTTTCTAAAATCATAATACTGTAGAAAATCATAAATATTAAATACAACATAAATTCACTTTAAAATCAACAATTGGAGTAGTAATATTCAGTTCAGTAATACTAATAAAAAATAAGCACGAGGCAATAAATCACTCCTGCAATGTTTTCCATGATTGGTTCTTTTTTGGGTGCTAGGCACTATTCGGGATACTACTCATCCCTTTAGATTGGGCAATGTCTTGGCACCCCCATTATGCATAGGGATTCCTAGGGGAATCCATTACCACAAGGGATGTCCTCGTGACATCCTCTAAAAAACGAGGACAGCATACTGACACAGCCCCCAACCCCTAGGATGCAATCCCGATTCCCCATCGAACACAATGTAGTAGGAGAAGAGTACATCCTTCATTAAAAAATGGACAAATCATGGTTGAATGCCAATATACAATGTTTAAAGGGAATCCCAAGTCAGCTACACAGCCGATTATAAAATGCCTTACCACTAAGTGCTGCCAAGCTATGCTTAACATAAAGTACAATTAACATGTAATACAATGATGATGTAGATATGGTGAGCGAAACTAATGACACAAGCATGCTAATCTAACTACACTGAAATTATAAATCCAGACCTTTATGATTAATGCCATTTTAGAATTTGAGAGCCCATTAGTTCACAAATATATACATACAGTAGGAAAGGTAAGTACACATGTAAGGTTATTATCACCTCTGCATTTGACATTTCCACATCTTTATCCTTGGAATCACTCTGGTTTCCCTTCTTCAATCCAAATTTAGTATTTTCTTGATCTCTAAGAATCTGCCCATTACATTTCCAATACAGAATATGGTTCTCAGTTTCAGGATAGATAACTAAATACATGTTATCTCAGGATTCATGAACAAGTAAGGCACCTTAAAATTTTCATACGATTGAGACATGAGATGAAAATTTACCTGGCGCGGTTCCTTCAACTTCTCACGTAGCTCATCAGAACAGAAGTCTAGAACATCCAACTCTATAGGATAATTTACTTTCTGCATTAACAGAACATATACCCACCAGATATAATGAATGATAATTTATAAATGAATGAGCAATTAACATGCCAAAGGAGGGGGATCATTAGACTAAATAAAATAATCAAATAGTTACAGTAGGCTGTGACTTGCCCTCAAAATCTTTGCCTTCTGGTTTGATTCTCTTTTCCAAAAGAATCGGACAAACTGGATAGTTAAATAACTGAAAGATGCAGAAATGAAGATTAGGTCTCAAGTAATCAAAATTATTATTTAAGCCTCAAGTAATCGATATTATTTTGGAAATGAGATTCATTATAATACATCTTACTTTGGCAAGGTGTTAATGCGTGATTCTTTCAAATACACTGCACTACGGCCTAATACAGGAGACACCTTCTCCAGTTCAGACTTCAGACCCTGTATGAAATGATAGTAACAATGTTAAACAATTTTTACTGGTGAAGCTTGTATAATCAGAAGAACTGCATTCATAACCTCCATATAGGCATTAAAGATATTCGACAGACAATAAAACATGCGACATGAACAAGAACAGTTCTTGGTCAAGTGCTAATTCATACTGTATAAGTCAATGCCTGCAATTTCAATAGATCATAATAGATACATGTACACAAATTCCCTTTGTCAATATAGGTGAAACAGACATAAATTACATAAATTGCAACAACCTCTGGCATATCATCTTTAGATGTATTAGTCTAAACAAAGTAAATTTGCTAATACAAAAGGTATGTTCTAACTTATGAATGATCAAGTATCTAGAAGTTTATCCAAAAAAAAAAGCGTTTTAATGTCTTCTGTATATTTATAGAAATATGAAGCATGTTATCAACAAAAAAAGCTTGCAAAAGGAAAAGCACGAAGAGGGGAGGGATAACCAAGATAACATTCAGATCAAGACAGCCTTGGCATTACTCAAAAGAAATCATGGAACTTGGGTTAAACTTAACATGGCAAATTTGGTTACTTCTGAAGAGTCAGCTTGCATATATGCAGAGGAAGAGATTTCTGCAAGGCAATTCCAGAAGTGCATAGCTGTTTTTCTCAGACAGAGATAGCAAGTACGTTAACAAAGATACAGTACAAGCAGTGAACTCCATCTATAAACTCTGTCAGTATCAAGAACAGCTAATCTCCCAGGCAGATATATCTTGTGGTATGCCCATAATTAACTAAATACAAAGATCTACTCGCAGGAAAGAGGGAATATTCTGATTTTAAAGTCTCTTGAAAAGGCATCAGGAGATCAGCACAGATTACTCTCCAAGAGGGAAAACACGGAGGCCTATCCATCATATTATTCTAAACATAAAATCAGAAAAGAAACCTGGTGCAGATGGCTTTTCGGGGTACCTTTATAAGGCATGCCTCATCAAGCATGGTAATTAAGACTAACGTATTGGAAGTTTTCCATGACTTTTGACCCAGATTGCAAAGGTGTATGCACAAATTTATGTGCAATAATATGTAGGAGGTGCAGATGGCTTTTCGGGGCACCTTTATAAGGCATGCCTCATCAAGCATGGTAATTAAGACTATATGTGCAATAATATGTAGGAATTTTGGTTCCATGGGTCTGAATAATTGCTTTCTAAAGCTCCTTTACTGGAAATACAAGGATCTGAGATCGATTAGGGACTCTGAATTCCACTTCCCTGGCCCTAATACAGAAGAACCAGGTAGTATTTTTCCCTTGTAAATAAGCAAAATGTCTACTTCATCATCAGAGTGGCCCAGAAGTTGTGCTGGGATACCCTAAGTTCTGTCCACTGCTATTGGGTTGGCCATTGGAAGTCGCACGGGTCAAGCAGAGCAAACCAACTTCATTTGACTCACAGGATTGGTCTTAACTTTTAAGCAGATTAGACTTTATTTTGGAACCAAGTTGTAAGTCATGCTATAGGGAAGTAACAGAGAATACATACAACTCCATCCTTGAAGTGGCAATATCCAGGAATAAACTTAACATCTCTCAAATCTGTAATGAACATAATCATTCATTGATTTGGCTACTTAAGTAGGCTAGAATAGAAATTATTAATAGCTGTGTAATTAGCCATATCTAAGCCAGCTCGCAGGTTATACATCGAATGTGTATTTATAAACACATGGTGTACTCTTTTCACATTCATTATCATTCATCTACTATCTAATTACTTAAATATTTCATCTGATATCTCCGTTATGTTCTTGCATTGGGTTTGTAGCTTGCTAAATCTAGTTGTATTTGTGCGCCATGAATCTCTCTTGAATGCTTACAAGCAGAATCAAAAAAACATTTCAGCAATATTTCGATCTGCATAAAATGTCACAAAATCTGGAAAAACATTATCTTCGGCTTATAGTTGAATTCCAGGTGGAAGATTTGCCTAAGATTGTTGTCAAACACTTCAGTGGAAGGTGAAATTTTTTGGCTTCTTCCAAAAATGAAAATTCCGGTCTGAGAATTTTCATTGCCATGCCCATGCTCCTGAGCTGATTCAGCACCAGCCCTGCTCCCAAGCTGCTTAGGCCCACACCTGATTCATTCTCAGCAGAGTTTCAGTGACAGCAGAAATTGCCTAGGATTGGCTCTAACACCAATGTTATAAATGTTAAATTTATAATCTCAATACACCAATTGGGATTAAGCCCCAATTGGAGTATTGAGATTATAAACTTAACGTTTATAACATTGGTATTAGAGCCAATCCTAGGCAATTTCTGCTGTCACCGAAACTCTGCTGAGAATTAGGGTATAATCTAAATCAAATGTAATTATTAAAAGGTACAATCATAAGTCATAATTGTAAGTGAACGATCACCATGGGCATATTAAGCCATAACCTTCATTTGTGTAAATTACCATTCATCATTAATTGATATATATATATTACGTATTATAATGAATCTGCTTTCAAATTTTGGGTTTTTACCCATGTTATTGATAATGGAGTAAGATTCAAGATCCTCAACATATTCAGCACGGATATTATCTAACCAATCAAGGACCACAACTCACACAAGTTATTAGTGTCATGCACTAAAGCTCATATTTTATTGAATCAATAAGCAACCTGTAGAGGGCATGCTCTCACACGCCTCTAGCCAAAATTCAACCAGGATCAAGGTTGCAATCTCTGATAGTGACTGGTCAATCATCGAATTCAGCAACACATCTAAGATTTGTTATGGCAACCTACCCATGATCTCAACCACATATCAAAGATCTATCATGGCTAACACTAAAAGATATTTTTGGCTTAGCCAGGAACATATGAGGCATCATCAAGCACAAAGAAGATCACCTAATGGCATGCAGAAAGATATTAAACCCATCCTTGTAACTTGTCAATCATAGAACTCAGCCACACATCTAAGATATACCATCACTGATACTGAAAGAAGACTCTTAGTTAAGCCTATAACATATCAGCCATCATCATGCTCAATAGTTTGCCTTATTGGCATATGAAAAGACATTGAGCACATCCTTATAACCATATATGTGACATCATCACCCAACTCCACATGCATGTTGGCCTCCTGCTCCTGAAGTTTGTAGAACAGCTTTTTGTTGAAGGACATGCGTCTAGATGCTCCATTATCCACATACCACCCAACACCAGAAATGGTGTTAGTAGAAAGGCATGAAATCATAACGAAGGTTGTGGCATGCTTGGATGTTAACTAATCCACTACGACTGAACCTCCTGCACGTTGCTCCTGTTGTGGTTCACATCCACTCCAACTAAAGCTTACACACTCTGCTGCTGCTTGTCCTTTCCCTTCTTAGCACACTGAAAAGAAATAGAGCCCATCTTGTAGCATTTAAAACACTTCAAATGACTCAAAACTTTTTTTTCCCTAGTTCAAAGAACCTAAATCTTCATTCTTCCCCTTCTGACCCTTCTCAAGTCTTCCTTTCTTACCACCTTTCTTCATCCTCCCAATGAGGGCTAGCTTTTGACTCTGCTCCATTCCAACTAAAAGTCTCAAGTCTAATCTCCTACTGAATGAAATCATCCCAAAGCTTAATAAAAGTGGGAAGCTCCTCACAAGCACAAACATCCCAAACAAAAGAATCAAAAGATAAAGACAACCCATCTAATGATATGGGCACCAACACAACCCTTCACCTTCACCCTGATAGCAGCGAGTTGTTCTAAGAGGTAAGTGATCTTCATAAGGTAATTAGTCATTTTTGTTGTATCACTCGTGCTTGTGGCAATAAGCTTGTTCTTTAGCAGCATTTTGCAAAAAATACGCACATGTTGGTATAGAGATAAGTTACCAGGATTCAAATACAAATCCGAATGCGGATCCGAATCAGATTTTTGAAAAGCCGAGATCAGGATATGATGGGAAAACGACAAGTATAAACTATATATATATATATATATATATATATATATATATATATAGATATAAAGAAAAAGTGTACAATACTAAAGTCTACCGGTCCAACCTCTCTTGATACAATCTCAAGACCCCAAGACCATTAACCTATTTCCTTACCTTCGTTGAAGACGAGCTCTTAGCCTATCAAAATTTTTATAACTTGTAAAAATAAACTTAGACGAGCTCTTAGCCTATCAAAAATTTTATAACTTGTAAAAATAAGCTTACATAAAAATTTAAATTTTAAATATATAAATTATGTTATATCTATATACACATTTTAAATATATAAATTATGTTATATCTATATACACATTTTAAATATATGTACTTATATAAAATAAATTAATATATCAAATTTTAACTACTAAATTTTATTAATATATCTATAAATTTATAAACTTTAATTTATATTTTAAATATATATTATAATCTATAATACAAATACTATAAATATAAAACATAACTTAAGGGTATAAATTTATAAAATTAATTAATACACACACACACACACACACACACACTTTAATAACAATACATATAACCTTGTAATATATTATAAATTGATATAGTATAGTTATTAATATAGCAATGTTAATGTACAGAACATTATATCTTTCACAAAATACAGTTAAAATCCTCACCATGCCGTGACCCCATTCACCCTCTTTTGCATTCACCATGTATGGAACTAGGTTTTCCCTCCTCGACTTCAGCTATAATTCTACGCCCCTCCTTCGACTTCGACCTATCTGTAACCCATGTCTTCATTACTCCTATAATTGCACGCGCATTGGAGTGGCTTATTTTTACGAGTGCTAGGTAGACCACAATACACAGTTTTGCCTTCTAAATCAATGCATCAAACCTCTTCCATTGACACCTACAGGATAAAATACTTGAGATAGTACTAAGTTTGAATTTCAAGGGTAGAATTAAGTGAGCCCATGACTTACGGTTGAGTTGCAAATGAACACAAAGACCTAAATTCAACGAACAAAAAGTGGTCGGCGAAACTTTTTATTTTAATATTTAAAAAACCAAAAATGCAAGATCCGCAAATGATCCTAAAGATCCATTTTACAATAGAGGGATCTATTTCTATCAGTGCGGAAAATGGTTATGAAAGGGATCTTGGGTGGACACATGCGTATTTCAATCAAAATCTAGATCTGATCTGGGAATCCGCAAATCCATCACCCGAGGTCAATGGATCCATTAACACAAGTATAGAATGATCAAGGCATTGTACATAT
>ML791557.1:11253-34239 GCA_009831015.1 Picea engelmannii | reverse complement strand
ATGACAGATAAGTTAAGAACTTGTTTCACAATTTTGATATTTTTTGTTTGAAACAGGTTAAATCTCGGGTTTTCTTTTGAAGGGTTCTCTGAATTTTATTCTGCCAAATATATTTGTTCTTTCTTCTACCAATGACAAGGGAAGGGAAGGTGTTGCAACTCGTCTCCACCCAACCGGTTGCAATTGTCACTAATTGGGGTACAAACCCATCTCAATGGTTAGTCAAAATTATAGATAATCTTGATGGTCGTATATCGAGACTAGCAGATATTTATGGAATCAATGATACAGCAAGAAGAGAAAACTTCTAGCAATGGATAGTCGATGAACATCTAAAAGCACATTGGCTCATATGTAGGGACTTTAATATGGTTGATGCCCAAGAAGATAAGGAAGGCACATTTCCTATCACACTCCCTCGACAAGAAAAAGAAGCCTAGTAAAGCCCAACTTGATTTATATGACCTGCAAAATCTCAAAACAAATGATTCGATGGAGCTCTAATTTACCTAGTCAGTTTTGGCAAATGCAATGAACAGCCCATGTTATCACCCGAAAATACCAATGAAAAAATGTATCCAAAGGTGTTCGAATTAAGAGCTTGCGGGGGTGTTCTTATCACCAATCACACTCCCCCTCATTTTCGGATTGGTCCATCACAATTGGAGGGCAGTCTCGCTAGTGATTTAGATCAATTATTCTTCAAAGTTCAATGATCATGACACTCCAAATCTGCAAACAACCCACTAAAGTATCAAAGATAAATTCAAATTGCCTTCACACTCGATGAATTTCGAATTTCAGGGATAAAAATCGTCGAATGCAGTGACTTAGTTAAAAAGGGCATGTGTCGGAAACTCTAATCGAAAACAAAATCCGGATCCGCCTCCAAAACCACGAGTTATGCTGGGTGAAATGCCTCCATTCCACGGGCTGTGTTTCCTGATTTTCTCGAATAGTCTCCCTGGCGGATCCGGAGATCCGCATTTCCTTCATCTGCCCCCCGTGGATCCGGTAACATAGGAGATAACTGAATGTCAAAAAAGAAGACTTTAAAGGAATATTCTGAAGCTCAAAGTCTTTAAGTAAGACTAAACCAGAGAATTTACAAAAAAGAATTTGACCTGTTTTCAGAATCGAACAAGATCTTGCAGATTATAGACACACTGCAAGTCAGTGAAAACAAGTTCCACTCCTACAAAAACACAATTGATTCTCCTTCTGCACAAAACCCTATGAAGAAAGCAGAAAACAGAGAGGAAATAATTTGAAGTGGATGTTCTTCATGTTGAGAATGGTGTAATCCTCACATTTGGCTGTGGTAAACTCATATTGTGCCATTAATACATTGTGTTAGGCATTAATCTAATCTTTTATTATAATACTAGGTTAGGGTTAAGGCCAACCTAGTCAACTTATAAGAGGGCCCATAACCCCTCTTGGGTAGGGCACCCTACCTAGTCAACTTATAAGGCCAACCTAGTCAACTTATAAGAGGGCCCATAACCCCTCTTATAATGCATTGTGTTAGGCATTAATGTAATATTTGTTAAATTTTGAGCTTGATTTCTTATGCGGATTATTCTTTTAAATTCTTCAGCACTTTGATTCCAGCTTAATACATTTCAACAATATAGAATCATAATTGAATAGCAATAATCATGTAGATACGTAAGCATATACATCAACAACACATATACCCTGGGGAAACCCTGTACAGGAGAAAAAACCCAGCAAACGATATTTCTTTATTGCATTAATAATGTAAGATCACTTACAAATATCCACCATGAAAACTCTGCTCTTAAAGAGCTTGCCAAGTTGACTCTAACCTGACAGAGACCTTGCTGATATAGATGTATCCTAGTTGCTTTCAAACACTGAGATATATCAGCTCTGATATGGGATGTTGAGAATGCCTCTAATTAACTGATACGTGCCTCTAATTATGTTCTCTCTAGATGATGATATGCACCTCTATTATGCTGATCTACAGTGCTGATATGCGCCTCTATTATGCTGATCTACAGCACTGATATGCGCCTCTCTGATGCTGATCTACAGCACAGATCTGCGCCTCTGATATGCTGATATGCAGCACTGATATGTGCCTCTATTACGCTGATCTACAGCACAGATCTGCGCCTCTGATATATTGATATGCGTCTCTATTATGTTGATCTACAGCACAGATCTGCGCCTCTGATATGCTGATATACAGCACTAATATGCGCCATTATTATGCTGATCTACAGCACAGATATGCGCCTCTGATATGCTGATATGCAGCACTGATATGCTGCCTCTGTATGCTGATATGCAGCACCGATATGCTGCCTCTGTATGTGCCTCTACAACACTGATATGCTACCTCTGTCTCACTGATATGCGCCTCTATATGCCTCACCCTTGACCTGCATAGAACTGTATAGAAGAGAGGGGTCGACCTCTGCTTATAAAGGACTGAAGAGGAGAGGGCTCGAAATAGAGGTGTGAAAGCATACTTGACTTAACTCAGCGTTACACTTTAGTTCGAAAATAGAACTAGACTTGAGACTTCAGTTACAACTCAACATTACACTTTAGTTTGAAAATAGAAATAGACTTGAGACTTCAGTTACAACTCAGCATTACACTTTAGTTCAAAAATAGAACTAGACTTGAGACTTCAGTTACAACTCAACATTACACTTTAGTTCGAAAATAGAACTAGACTTGAGACTTCAGTTACAACTCGACTCTTTACAAGGCAATTAGAATTTCTCTTCATGGTGGATAATGTTACACGTGCCAACGCACTAGATCAATACATTTATATCATTTGCAATATTAGGAATATCGTTTGTTTCTAGCTCATAGGTATTTTATATTCAACCTAACTTTTGCTAGATGCCTTGACTTTTTGCTCATGGCTCACAAGGCTTGACTAGGCTCACAGAGGTTGTACGTTCCCTTGACTTTTGCACTAGTCTGTCTATGCTCATAGAGGTTGTACGTTCCCCCTGACTTTTGCACTAGACTGTCTATGCTCACAGAGGTTGTACGTTCCCTTTGACTTTTGCATTAGACTTACATAGCATCTCGTTCGTCCTGACTTTTGGTTTGACTCACAGAGGTTGTACGTTCCCCCTGGCTTTTGTCAATACCTCACAAGACTAGTTGACTCTCCAAATCTCCCTAGCTGGCCCATATGGCCTCTCATTGGAGAATGACTGTCGATGCTACGAAATTTAACAATATTTTATTATAATACTAGGTTAGTGTTAGGCCAACCTAGTCAACTTATAAGAGGGCCCATAACCCCTCTTGGGTAGGACACCCTACCTCTTGAGTTGTGTGTACATACACACTTGAGTTATTCGTAAATCATCTTGTGATATTCTTGATCACTCTTAAGCTTATGGGCATCATTCTTCTATAAAGTGTTTTATGCCTGACAGTACCTATATCTTTGGCGTTAACTTGTATTTAGGTATTTTTCTCTCTCTCTTTTGTGCATGGGTGTACTTCTCTCTAGCACTCCTATGGATCGGCTTTAGCACTGCTGTTTGGAGTTATCTTGACTGTTATTTGCTGCTTTATCTTGTGCAGTGTTGTTAGGTTCTCCATTTATTGCAAATTTTAGGGTTTCTTGGTGGTTCCATTCAATCCTTCTCTCTCTTATGGATCTTAACATGGTATCAAAGTGGGTGTGCACTGTGAACCTCCCTTACCCTTTTCACTGCTGGTTAGGATTTCTTCTTGGCTGTTTTTTGCAGTGATCAGAATTTGCAGCAGAAGATTGTGCTTAACTTACGGATTGATGGCGCTGTTTCATGGTGATTGTGTTCACTAACAATTGGCACCTTGTTTAGGATTGTTTACGCCCATCTTTTTGTGCTATTTTTGAGATATTATCCATAGATTGGAGGACCAAACATTAGGGTTTACCTGATGATTTATTTCAGCCATTTTTTTTGAGCTGATGTGGCTATGGTCTAGTGGCATCACTATTTTTTGTCACTGTGGAACCAGGTTTTTGGTCCATCCATTTTTATTCTTATTTTCATAAACAGATCGGAGATTTTTTGGCTAGTGGCACTGCCCCAAGGGCTGCGGAACCAGGGTTTCCATATCTGATTTTTTAAGCATCTCATTTGGAGATTTTTGGCTAGTGGCATTACCCTAAGGACTGCAGAACTAGAGTTTCAAGATCTAAACTTTTCAGTAGTGGATCTAGAGATTTTTGGCTAGTGGCATTACCCCAAGAGCTGCAGAACTAGTGTTTCTAGATCTGATTTTTTCAGCAACTGGTCTAAATATTTTTGGCTAGTGGCATTGCCCTAAGGGTTGCAGAACTAGGGTTTCCAGATCAGACATTCTCAGCAAATAATCCAGAGATTTTTGGCTAATGGCATTGCCCTCACAGCTGCAGAACAAGGGTTTCCAGGTCTAATTTTTTCAGCAACTGATTCAGAGATTTTTGGCTAGTCGCATTGCCTTAAGGGCTGTGAAACTAGGGTTTCAAGATCACCTCTTTCAAACCCAGTGCTATCCTCTTTTTTCATTTTTGCAGCAGAAATCCTCTCTTGGCTATGCTCTTCAACTAAAGCTTGCACCATCCTAATGCAGATTCCGAGCACTACAAATTTTTTGCAAGAATGTGGTACTATTTTTCTTCTTTGGGTCTAATCAAGTTGAATTTTTGTATACCTATTTGCATCATCTTTGAACATAATCGACTCAAAGTGGATATTTGCCCTAGTAAATGGGGCTACTTATTTTTGGGCCGATCAAACAAGGCAGAAACCTATATTCAATTTATGTCATAAAGAGGGGATATGTCTCCAAATCCCACATGGTTTGTCTTCAAAAAATTGAAGAACTTGCAAGAGTAACAGGTTGCAACAAATATCTTTTTGATGATACTGCTCAAACACTTTACAATGCACATCAGGTCGTGCACTCTGCGTTTGGGCTGATCTATTGTGCCAAACCCTTGATCAAAGTATGACCTCATCAATTTTGCATTTCAAGATTTTTGGATCAAGTTCATGAGCCCATACTCCATTACATTGTCTATATGATCCTTCTAGTAGAAATGTTATCTTTGGTGGAGTCTCTATTTACAATTCACCAGGATCGTTTCCACTACTTCTTATTGAGGACTTTCTGCAAACGAATCTCGACATATACAATGGATCTTTCTCATTCACAGTTTGATGTACCTGCTCTTATTGATATACCTTCTACAGGGACTTCCTCTACATGGTTGTTGAACCAAAAGGACTCTTGTTACGGGGCACATTTGATGGTGCATTTTGCATATTGGGCCTTACATGTTTCACGATGTGTTGATATCACAGTTTTTAACACTGGAACTGGAAATCGACTCGGTCACCTATCAACTTGGACATCGACTTGGACCGGTCTGATTTCAACGACTCGGTTCAATAAAAAAATACATTAAATAATTAAATTTTAATGAAAAATAATTATTTTAAAGCTTTCAAACCATGATTCCAAACCATTAGAGACAAAATATGCAAAGTTTGCTCATCTATATACCATGTAAGGGTGTATACATCAAAACGGCACCAAGCGCAATAAATATCAGGAACAAAATACATAATCAGTGAGGCTCTAAATGGCAAATATTACTGATGTGCTTTCTAAACAATTCCAATAATCCATCCTCTCAATTTGCACTGTGTTCATTAGGCCAGCTGTAATTAAAACTCAGCATGGCATCGAGTTGATTCCTCATTGTCGAAATTGTCCTCCTGCTATGGTAACATCTTGTAGCTTTCATCCTCCTGACTGTTGTTTTTTATTTGCAAAACACCCAAAAAATCCTTCTCATGATTCCTTGCCATGGTTGTCCATTAATTGAAGGCTACTGCATATATATGTAATCACTTTCTCTGCTAGAAAACACCATGTAGCTTTGCTTCCATAAGCTATCATACACAACCTCAAGGAGAAAACTGTAAGAACTCATCAATTACCTCTTCTGCTACTGTTTGAAAGTTGTCATTATTATCCAGTCTACCAAAAAATTGATACATGGAAGATCAGGCTCATACTTCATAGAACACAGGTTTACACTCTGCTGCAACCACCAAAATCATGATGGAATTTAAGTTTCTATCCCTCGTGCTATAAATTTCAAGTGTAAACACTTTAGAGAGAGCACCATGTGATCATGCTTCAACCATATTAACTATCTCCTTTGTCCATGAATAGATCCTACATCATCCTTAATTGATTTGATTTGTGCTCTTAATGTAAGCCCACAACAAAACTCGAGCAACCATGCAAATCTTGGTGCCTTACAGCTAGGTATATGCCTTGAAAGTTGAAACAAGTAGACTTCCTAAAGTGGCCACAAGGACAAGCTTTCATAACCAAATTAGCACAAATAAAACCTTCAACAAGGGCACTCACAGCCTACAACAGACAAGCCACTGGGAAGGTGCACTATTTCTTCAGATTAGCCTTCTGATCAATGTGCATATAACAACTCAGGTCAACATGTCAAAGAACATAATAAGGCACACAGAGGTGTATATATATATATATATATGGGTTCTTCCCCAAACTTGGCATGGGTTGACCCAAAACTAACCTAAGTCAGCCCCTTCACATTAAAAACAAGCACAGGTCGGCCAATCCCATCTAGAGCTTGGGTCCTGAAACGAATCGACCGAGTAGGTATGGACTCAGTCGGTTTGACGGGTTTGGTACCAAACCGATCGAGTCGTTCTTCGACTCGGACAGTTCGGTACCAAACCCGTCACCGAACCGATTCGATGGTCGGTTTGATATCGACTCAGACCGGTTTTAAAAACTAAGGTTGATATTAATCCCACCACATTTAGAGGCATTCTTTATTTTCTAGGAGTTGGTATTTTTACAGTGCATACCACTTTGTACTATGATACAAGGGATGCTTCTCAATAGTTGGAGTTGGTTCACATGTTCTCGTGGGAGAGATAACTACTTCTCCAACTTCTTTGATGCATTTTTTCTCAAAGGTCTATAGGATTTGTCCAAATATTTTTATATAGATGATTCAATGGTGATTCTCAACATATTAGGGTAGATCCCTTCTTTCCAAATCATGATGTTGATCCATTATGGATTCCCTACATTTGATCGCTCCAAACTTAGGGACAACATGTGCCACCCTTTGTACCTGTTACCCTCTCAAGGGTAGCAATCTTTGGATTACCTTACAATGGTATCATGTACCTGCCTGCATGAGATATCATGCATCTTTTCTCAGATCCAGACTGAGTCCATTCATTCTCCAATCCAGACATGATGACTGCTCAATGAACCATGATGTGCTTCTTGCAAATGCTCAGATATCAGTGCACCTTGATGCTCCAAGTTACTCCATTGATACTCTATGTGTAATACTTACCTAGGCATGATGATATAACCTTCTGGCGTATCGTGAAGTTGTGGTTACCTTGCGACCGTCAATTACAATGTCATAACATACAAAATCTTATCACTTGCGTTGTATTACCCTGAGAAACATCTTATTTGTTTGTGTCCACCGTAAGATCACTCATACTACTAGGCATTCAAATTGAATAGCACATTCCATATCCCAACCATATATAAGCATTTTCCATCTCCCTAAGTATCATTTATCTCCATCTGGATTAAAAAATGGCATCACACCATGTATGTTTTCTCAAAAGTCAAAGTTGAAGGCCTAAATCAAATAAAACAATAAAGGCTAAAGAGGTGAAGAGAAAAGCAAACAAAGTACAACTACTTCACTATGGTCCCCCCCCTTTCAAAGTCTTAAGAGCAGAATATTTATCTAAAGAAAAAATGACTTAAAAAAAATTGTCAAAACAAAAGAAAAGAAAGGGGAAGTGTGTGCAGACCGAAGAACTATAGTCCCTCAAGACGGCTCCTGTAAAAAGAAGTGCTAAGCTAAAATAAAGTTGGAGTCACAAAGATTGACATGTGCATGTCTACAGCTTTGAGAAGCATCACATGATCATCCCCCCCTTCTTTTTTCGTCTCTAACTTCATTAATTGCCTATCTCTTAATTGAAAACTTAGGAAATGTGGATTTTCCCTTGGAATGGACTCATTTAATACAATTAATAATGTTTCCATAGGTAAAACTTAGGCAAGTGTCAAAATTAATTTAGTTGTTATGCTTACTAGGAAATTGTCACTTGGAAACTACAATTTAATGATGTCCTAGGGGGATAAACCCATCATCTTAGGTAATTATTACACATTGGAGTATTATTTGATCCGTGGAGCCCCCTTTTCCTATTTGAGCACATGCCTAATTCACAATTTGAGTCAAAGGGCGAATTTGATTTGGCGCACGATTTTTTCCATCAAAAAAGTTGTGTTTTTTTGGTCCACTTTTGGCCCTTTCCCAAAATGTGTGCACTACGAAAAGCAGAAAAATCATATTTATATTTGTAAGAGCACATGTAAATTAGCATTTTGCTCATGGTTTTGATTCTACTCGTGGACTTATTCTTCTTACCATGGTTTTGATTCTACTCATGGACTTATTCTTCTTACCATGGTTTTGTAAAGTGGTTTCAGGCCTCCTCTTCATCTATAAAAGAGAAGGACCTCTCATTTGTAAACTAGTGGAACTTTATTGGAGAATAAAGAAAGAATATTTTGTTGAAGCTATTATTTCTTGGATGCTTTATTTGCTTGAATGGAGGGTGGCTTAGATGTTTTATGTTTAAAAGGAAGCGGTGCATGTTAGAGAATATGTTGGAGAGTTAGGAGGTAACTCTAGCACTTTACTTATGTTTTCCTCCACAAAGAACTCCATTTCACCCTCACTCGTGATCCTCCATCCTCCCCCGACCTCCGTAATACCTATCGCCAATTTCTTCATCGTAAAAAGAGAATGTTCCTCTCCTAGAGAAGGCGTGAACTTTGTGCAACCCTCTGCCACTCCCTGAAAGCCTTTTGGCGTACCCTCTTTCCTAAACATCGTGCCATCTCACCTAATCTAGACCCCCAAGCCATGTTCTCCCACACAACCTCCCTTTACAACATTCTTGGGCAACCTCCCACCCACATTCGTTCCCCACCCTCTTCTTGCTATCTTTTCTCGGAGAGAAACATCATGAGAGCATCCAGCGGTATGAGCACCAACAAAGCAGCAGATGAAGAAGGCCTCCAAGCCGAATTCCTTATGCATGGAATTTGTTCCCTTGACTCACATATTGTTGATTAATTTAACCATGTTGTATGTTCAGGTTTCCCCCATTCCTGGACAAGACACATCATTCACCCTATTCACAAATCAGGGAATATTTCTGATCCAAACAATTACAAGACTATCATGGTGGAACATACCTTCTCTAAACTTTATGCCACAACTCTACATCAGTGTCTCTCTGACGATTTGGAAAGTCGCCATCTCAGAGCTAAAGGAAAGGCAAGCTTCTGCTCAGATTACCAGACGATCGATCACATTTTCACACTCAGAGCCATTATTGAGGAGGCATGTCATCGCTCTTCGAGGGTTTATTGTTGTTATGTAGACTTCCGAAAAGCATTTGATACAGTGCCACGGGAGGCTTTATTCAAGAAACTTCGAGACATCAACATATCTGAGACCCTCCTAGCAACCATCATGAGATTGTATGAGTCAGTTTTACGACGTCTCAGGTCAACTCACGACCTCTCCAATTTCATTGAGAGAATCATTTGGGTAAAACAGGGATGCCCCCTCTCGCCAACTCTTTTTGAAATCTACATTAATGAGCTAGAGTCTTTCCTCCACGACCACATCCAAGATGGTGATGGTTGTCTCCTTCATCGAGTGTTGATCTCCCTGCTCCTTTTCGTTGATGACCTGATCTTGTTGGCCTCTACTCCTGAGGACCTACAGAGGCAGATTGATGCCCTAGCCAGTTTTTGTGACCTCCAACAGTTGACGGTCAACTTGGGTAAAACCAAGGTCATGATCTTCAATGCTTCAAAATACACTCTCACARACTTACACATCTACTTCAGAGGGGAAGAGATTGAGATCAACACAGCTTACACACACTTGGGGGTCCAGTTCACAGGGCCTCATTTTGGCATGCGGCAATCCCTCCAACCCCGGCTCAACAAAGGATATGGGTCMTGTTGACCACCTATTTCGACTAGGGGGTCAACTCCATGTGCCATGAAGCTATGTACCTRATGGTGCAACAAAGTTGAAGACTTACTAGTTCTACAAGGCATTTTGGCCTCAGCACTTCTTTTTGTAACTGGAATTTTCGCTCCCCTRCATGGGATAATAATGTAATGGGTCTACATGGATCATATTGTAGGTTAGTTGCCTAGGAMTTTATCATTAGGGAAGTCCTTTCATCGAGTGTTTTTTTTCCTCATGTAATTAATTTGGCCTAACCAGCCTTTTTAATTACCCTTGAGTTTTTCATTCCCACAATAATCCTCCAAAGTGGTGAAAGGCATTCAAATGATCGAGCCCTATGGGTGACTAGGGTCTAGGACTATGTAAATGATCATGCTAGACATCTCCTAGAGTCTTGCGGAATTTCGTCGAGTCTAAGTAGTTTTTTTTTATTTTTTTAAATTACCCAATTAATGGTAATTTTAATTATTTTTTATGAAAAAATGTAAAAACTAGGTCCTTGGGGATTTTGATAGGGGTATGAGTACTCAAAAGAAATTAAATGAGCCCCCTACACCCTTGGACCAAGTTTTAGCTCAATTGGACAAGTTTTTCTAGGTCATTGTCCATGAGGAGTCGAAGTCAGTCAAAAATCAGCAAATAATTGGTTAAATTAAAACAGCCAAAAATTGTAAAACGAGCAAAAAGTCATGAGAGAGAGTGGGAAAGGTTTCTTAACCTTTTGTCTAAGTTGGAAAAGTAAATTTCCACTTAAAAGACCCCCCCTTGTTTAGCCAACAACTTAAAGTGGTGTTCCCTTGCTAATTGACATGTGGGAATTAAAAAGTTTAAGTGAAAAAAACCACCTAAACCCTAAATTCGCCCTCCTTGGTGTTTAACCTCATGTTTGACCATAGGAAAAGGTGTTTTCCCCCTTTACACCTCACCCCTCAAACCCTAACTCGCTTCCAAAACCCTAAAAGTGACTCTTCCTTGACTTTGTCTATTTCTCTTGAATGTGTGACACTTGTAACTCATCCAAGAGGGGTCTTTCTTGCCTCCCAAGTATAAAATAATGCCTACCCCTCCTCATTTCACACATCTACTCTCAGCTATTGTTACTATGCCAAAATCTCTCTCTCTCTCTCTCTCTCTCTCTCTCTCTCTCTCTCAAGCTTGTGGCAAGTATTTGCTCAAGCTTGCTTCTATTTGAATAAAGAAATCTTTGGAGGATCCATGTGTTGAGAGTCTTCTTGGTGTCATCTACTATTGAGGTGATCTTGTTCTAGTTCTCTTTCGTGTGCATGTTTTAGTTATAGATCTAGAGTAGGAACTCCAAGCAAAGTATTTTGCTTTGGTAGATTTGTGGTAGTATTATCATAGATCTAGTGAAGTGTTTATTTGGGTATTGCAAAGTATTTTGTTTTACCATCTAAATGTACTCACATCCTATCTATTTTTGTAGCTTTTCTCACAAGATTTGCAGGTTACCTAAGGGTTTTATGTGAAGATTTCACATCTGGAAATCATCCATGTCACCCACTTACAACCTCTAAATATTTATGTTCTTTATTTCTGCATTTTTCTATACTTCTTTTGGCATTCTAACATACTTGAATAGAGCATTTAAACATATTATACTTGCTGATTTTTACACAGAAAATTTCTGGTTTGTTCTAACAGAAATTTTCCCAAGAATTTGGTCTTTTTGCAGCTTTTCCAACAAGTTTTGTTTGTTGATTTGTTGCAGGTCTGCACCAAAAAGGAGGTGCTACAGCCCATTTGGGGCCATAAAACGTCCAAGAGTAACCTCCTAAGCTAGGGTATTCAATACCCTCTTCTTCCTCTATTTTCTCACATTGTTAGCAAGCCCCAAGAGAGTCTCTAGGGCTTGCATTTCTCAAGTTTATTTAAATTTCTGCCATTTTTTATTTCTTGTGCCTACACCTAGCAAAGAGGCTTGGCTTTGCCATCCATGCTATATCGTAAGGCTAGGATTTAGATTTTATTTCTGTTTTAAGCTTTCATTCTTGTTGCCCCACTTGTCCTTAAGACAAGGTTGTGTGGCTAGGTTTGCTTGTTCTTTTTCAAGTTAAGTTATTTTCTTGCATTCTTTTGCCTACACTTAGCAAAGAGGCTTGGCTTTGCCACCCATGCTATATCGTAAGGCTAGTTTAGCTTGTTAGATAGTTCCATGGTTTATGTTTCATGCTTCTAGTTATTTTCCTTTCTAGCTCATGTGAATATCTAACTAGTTAGAAGCATTTCTTTCTCTTGCTTAAGCCCTTGGAGGCATTTCTTTTTCTTGAACATTTTATTTAAGCACTTGTTATTTCATTCAAGCTTTAACACTAGTAATTTTTAATTGCTTAATCAATCTATTTAGGCTCTAGGGGAATCAATCTACTTAGTCTAATTAGATCACCCATTACTGATACAACTTTAGCCACCAAAAAGGAGGCTTGTGGAGGTGACTCGGGGTGCTAGATCAGGGAAGATCTCACGGCACTAGGTGTCCCCCTTGTTGAACACCAAAGTTTTCCGGATTGACCTGTGGAGCTAGGGTAAGGCCTTGTTTGCCTTGCTTCTTGAGCCTAGCAATCCTTTTGGCCAAAGCGGTAGGAGTATTGGGGTAGTCACTTAGTCTAGGAGTGCAACTTAACTAGTTTCAAATCTAAAATCTATTCACAATAACCTAAGACCTCAACTTCTTAATATTATCTAAGTGGTTTATGCTCTTTTATTTCATGCAACCTTTACTTCAAGCTTTATCTTTCAAGTATTTTTATTGAGCATTGTTGTGATTGAGTAATTCATCTTAAGTTGCGCACTAGTGCCCGTGGAGGCTTCTCTTTCAAGTTTTATCTTTCATCTCTTGAGTTGTGCACTTGTGCCCATTGGTGGCTTTACTTTCATCTCTCGGTTCCTCTTAAGTTGCGCACTTGTGTTTCTAGTTGCCTCCTTGAAGTTGTGCACTTGTGTTTCTAGTTGCCTCCTTGAAGTTGCGCACCTTTCACTGGGGCACTTCAAGCTTGGTTTGCAAGTTGTGTTGATGGTGAATGCATCTTTGACCTATTTCCTTTCCTTATCTGCAAAATCCAATTAGAGTTAGTTCGTCTTTGCTTCACTATTTTATGAAATCTAACTAGTGCTTAATTTATTTCATTTGTAAGTAGTTGTACTTTTGTATATTGTTTAATCATCTAACTATTCTTTATTTGTTGTAATTATAATTCTTTTGAATCTAATCTAATTTGTAAAGTTATTGTTCATTTGTACTTAGATCTTTGTTGTAACTTAGTTAACCCCATTGCCCAACCTTAGGCACTAGTCCTAGTTGTCTTAGGGAAAGGTTTGTTTTTGCATTAAAGTTTTGTATTTGCATTGCTTGCCTCTCATATAGGCTAGTTTCCCCCAACCCTTAACAAATTAAAATGAACTCCTAGATTTCACCTAATAACTCACATAGTAACTAGGGTCTACCCCCCTTGGCTTCCCTAGGAGTAAGCCTAGACGGAAGAGGTTCAAGTCGAGGTGATAGTGGGCTTGAACTTAGGCATTGTGCCTCCAAGGACACACTAAGTGGATTGAGACTTAGTCCACGTTTGCAAGTGTGTATTAGGACGAAAACGGGTCCCTAACCCTCATCGAGAGACGGTGTTTCCAAGGTCAGTTTCAGGACATCTCGTCCAAACTATACCTCATGGAGACGATTATCAAACCCGCAGTACTCTATGGCTCAGAGATCTTGGGACCGAGTTTGATACAAACAGATTGGGCTCCGTTGGAGAGAGTCCAGACCTTGCTTCTCCAATGCATCATCAGATGCAAACGTACAGTCCCACAGTCCATTATACAGGCAAAGTTTGGTGTCCAACCATTCCGCCTCGAGGTCATCTTTTGCTTCATCTCCTTCATTCACAAAGTCAGATCTTTCAGGAACTCTGATTCCAAGAGGGAACGATACCCATACCTTGCACTTTGCTCCTCAGAGGTCCTCGCCTCAAATCACTCCACAGGTCGCACACAAGGATGGTTTTAAGAGGCGTCCCGACTTCTCTAGTTGATGACCATCTCCCCAGAGCGCCTTCCCACTTCATGTACTCCTTAAATGTGCCAACCCATCTTTTGCCGACTAGACAAATTGTGAACCGAGACATCAGAGAGGACATATATAGATCATATATTCAGATCACCTAGACCTCACACCCGATGAGCCTAGGCCCGAAGATGTAATTCTACTTAGAGCACTTCATGGAGTTGCGGGATGGTATCATTATCCTCCCCCCATCATACACGTACAGACATTGGATGCATTCACTTAGGATCCTTTTAGGATAGCTCCAAGTTGGTTCTCATCGACTCCGAATAGTGATTGATCACCTACAGGGGCCAGAGACAGAGAGACACCTCATTTTTCGGTGCCCTATTTACTATGAGATCTGAGGACGTTACTACTGCCTCTACAGGGACTCAGGGGACTCCCTCTCTACTTTCTTCACATATCAGGACGTTACTACTACCTCTATAGGGACTCAGGGGACTCCCTCTCTACTTTCTTCACATATCAGGATCAGAGGTTAGTAGCTCTTTTTATCAAGGAGATTCTCAGCCACAGATCCCAACTCTTGCACACCGCCCCCACTCGAGACAGACCAGGAGGATTGCTTCATACTTCCATGCCCTCCAACCAGATCGAAGCAACAAACGACAGTTCAAGTTTCAGAGTACTTCAAATCATAGTGGAGAGACCGCAGGCCCATTCCCCCTCCGTTGGAGATAGACCAATATGTGTGAGAACGGTTCGAAGGTGCGGGACCATACACCCGACCACACAGCCTCATTGCGACAGATGGTTCAGCTCCAGACGGGTTCAGAGCAAGGCACCTTTCACCCATCGACCCAGCCCCAGCAAAGCAGTCAGAGATCTATCCAGAGCTTCTTTGCTTAGATCTCGGATGGTAAGAATTAAGCTTCCTCGCTCCTACATCCCCCCCAAGATCATACAACTAGATCCCCCTATGGTACTCGAGGACTCTGATAGTGAGCCAACACGACCCCCATCGCCCCCCTCGCCATCGATCATCATATCCACGAAACATTGACCTCATCGGCTTCACCTTCAGATTTTTCTCTCTTGGTTATTATTGAGTTGTCCAACTCCCACCATGGACACTCCCACCTTATATCACCGCACATATGATACTGCCATATACACTTCTTCCTTGGTTGTTATTAGACCGAGGGTTTCTTTCTTTATGATATTCTTAGCATTATCTAGGAGATGCTTTTGCACTCCTACATTGTACCCACACTTGTCGTATTCTTCAATCCCATTGACCTACTTTTGTGGTCATTCGTTGAACATTAATAAAATTATCTTATCTTATCTTATCTTATCTATTACTTTAGATTTATTTGAAAGGAAGATCTTAGAGTTTCATTTTATTATATCTAAATTTTCACTGAATACTAGCATGTTCTAGGTTGTTTTCCCAGTATTGATTCAACCCCCTATAGCAGAACCCACTAACTACCCTAGATCTGGCGCTTTTCCCCAACCTATGGTGAGGGAAGACGCCAGCACACTATAAATCAATAACCCTAGATCTAGTTGACCACATAGCCCAATGGGGTGCCCTTTTTCCTCATAAAGATCTTTTCCGATAAAAAGAAACCCCCATTAAATGTGTTCCCATCAAATTTTAATATTTTTTGAGCTTTCAATGAATCATCATTCATTCAGATTTTTCATGTGCTAACCAATCTTTCAGAGAATATTTTGTAGGGTTAGCGTCTACAAAGACAAGGATTATGACCTAGTTTTGTGTGGCTTTATTTTTATAAGATCTAACCCTATTAATTGAAAATACGCGTGGAATAATGTGCTTAAATTATCAATTGTGCATTGTTTGTTGTAGATCTATAGACAGGAAACCTTTATAGCACAAATATGTGTTCGATCTTCAGGAATCTGGGCACTAAAATACTGTAGGAACTTCTCTGAATCTTTTGATCAAATATTTATACCTTACCATGATTTTCAAATGTCATCAGTGATCGCTATAAATGCCATTTTTTTAGGATAGTCGTTTCACATTTAAACTGCACAGATCAATACCCTTGATCTCACCACCTTGAAATCTCGATTTGCCTTGTCATTTGTTTATGCATATGATAGAGGTCATGCATTTTTTATTTTGCACCAAATTTGCTATCAAAGCGCAACGACCATAAAAAGACCACGAGTCTGTCTCCTTGGCTTGAGTTAAATCTCATTTCCAAAACAAAAGCTAGATTTTCTTGTTGATTGAAGCATCGCGCGAATTTTTCTAAAACCCTCGCCTGATATAACCTCTCGACTTGCAGTCCCCCTTCCATCACACAACCTACCTCGTGATTTGAAAGGATTCAATTCTTATTGTGACGATAAAGAAAAGCGACATGTGTTGTTTCTTTCAAACTACCCTCAATTCAACTCATGAAAACAAATCTTGACCTGAGTTGTCTTCGATTTGATACCCAAAGAGACATAACCTGTCGTGTTTCCCTCAACCTGCATTTTGATCCAATTGTGAGGTAATCGTGACAGCAAATTTGCCATATCCTGACGCCTTTGCTCTCTAAAAATTGTGACATGTTTACTTTGTTGAGTTCTGGTGTACCAAGGGAAGTGGTCCCCTTGTGGTTGTGGGTCTCTAACCACAAGAGTGATATATTTGACCCATTGTGCCTCATACTTTATCTCCAATTTCACTTTGACATTTTGTCAAAAGAGTGAATAATGTCACTTAAGTGAATAGTGTATCAATTCACTTTGTGGGTGAATGGTGGGACATAATGAAAACTATGGAAACTTAAGTGAAGTGGGTTTTTAGGTTGAGATTCTTTGGAGAGATCTCAACCATTGATTAGAGATGAGATGGTGAGATCTCATCCACCCATTCATTTATGTATCCTTATGTTTCTTTAAGAGGGGCGCATAGGGCATTTGGAGGCTCTTTCACACATATGTTCACTTGTAGAGGAAGAGTGAAGCTTTGGAGATGAGAATGGAAGCATTGAGAGAGGGTTTCATGGGTGCCTCCTTTCATGGAGAGTGCTAGGAGGCTTAGGCTGCCATTGTTTTGTGGTGAGGATACTTGCTTGGAAGAGGGCGCACCTATAGCAGGGAGCACTTGCACCCATCAGTTTGCTTTGAGGACAGTTTTTGTGGAGAGGCAGCACACTTATTCAGAGTTGTGTGCAAGGGGTTTCTTCATCAGAGCTTCAGAGAGCTTGGGCGCAAGGATTCAGTGAGATTGGGCAATTTTGGAGGAGGGCACACCATGCTTGGGTGCATCTTCTTGCTTGGACCTGTATAACAGCTTGAGAGGGGCTGCCACTGTATCAGGTTCATTTGTTTCATACATGTTGTATCTCACATGCTTTACTTCACTTATATATACTCATATTTCAAACTGGTTTGCCCCGGGGGGGTTTTATCCAGGGTCATGTTGACCAAAAATACCTGTGTTCATTTTCATGTGTGTTATAGTTTAGAACAGCAGTATTTTTCAGCTGTAAAGATCTAGAGGAGTGCTATATGTTTTAAGGTTTGTATGTGCTAACTTTCAGTGACTAAAACAATTGCAAGGGCACCTTAAAAGAGCATATAACCATCAGAATTGAAGGCAGAAATTTACAGACCTGTTTGTTGTCCTAAAACAGCAGCAAGAACAGATTTGTTAAAGTAAATTTACAGCCCAACAGAACAGGTCAAAGACAGACCTGTCGGGCAGCCTTCTAGTTCCTCAAAAATCTTCATACTTGGCTATCAATTCGATCTCTTGTTTGCACCTTTCCTTTGGTCATTCTCAGATTTTAACACCAAACTCTGACCATTGCAATTATCCACACTCCATTGATACACGATCCACGGTTCTATTTAAATATATGGTTGTTTAGCTTCATGCTAAGTTGTTCGACTCGGCCACTCTTAATATTTGTTTATTGAATATCCTTGGTAATATTTCTCACTTGGACGTATTAATATTTTATTTTAAAAAATTCTTTAATGTTTCAACTATATGATGTGAGAATGTTTGCTTAGCAAAATCACATGGTGATTAACTTAGATCATTTTCTAAGAGGTCGACTTTGCTTGTTGGTAATGACTAGCTAACAGATTAAGACACCGGAAAAAAATGAATGTGGAAAGAATGGAAGGTAATGTTTGTACTTCGGAACTTTGTGACTAACAGAAGATTTCATTCTAAGAAAATATCAACACATTAGAAACCCAAGTGCTGGAAATTTTTTCAAATGAAATGATAGCGTTTTGATTTTTTTCTAAATATTTGTATTATCTGAGTTTTTGTCAAGCCCATGTCAAACTCTTACTCTCCAACCTCACCAAGTATTTAGTTGACCTGAGTTTTGTAACAATGCAAGGTAATCTTTGTACTTCAGAACTTTGTGACTAACAGAAGATTTCATTCTAAGAAAACACCTATGAAATGCAGCTCAAATTTTTCAGCGGTATTGCAGATTTTTGAAACGCCATATCAGCCGTTTCAGTTTCCGTTTCCATCACTAAAATGGAAAAAAAAATGAAAAGAAAAATAATGATAACCCAAATTTCAAGAAAACAGCTATGAAATGTAGCTCAAACAGTTCAGCGGCATTGCAGATTTTTGAAACACCATATTAGTTGTTTCAGTTTCTGTTTCCATCACTACAATGGAAAAAAAAAATGGAAAGAAAAATAATGATAACCCAAATTTCTTTCAAATCAAGTTATAAATAGAAGGCTTGGGCCTCCCTCAATGATCTCTCTCTGTTTAAAATACACTAGACAAACACTTGGTCAAAAATCAGATTCAACCTCCAATAGTCATTCAATAGTAAGCAAGTTAACTCATGCATTAAACTGGAACTATGAGCAGAAATATAAATGGCTAAGCACCCAGAAAATCAGCAGCAGAAATAAATCAACAGTAGACAGCATTCATTCTACAAAGATTTCTGGGCAATGGCCCTGGAAACAGCACGAAGGGAAAACCAGTCAAGGAGAGATTCTTTTATTGAGCTCGCAGGAAATATTTCTGACTTTACAACAGCAATCTTTTCAGCATTAAATATGGCTGTACTTATCTCACAAATATGCCTAACACCACCTCGATTTCTGTGCCAAGCTTCTCTGTCTCGTTTTCTGTGCCTGTATGGACTGATACAGCAGAAAAACCAGCAGTACGGCCTCGATTTCTGTGCCCAGATCTGCTGTAAGGTACAGTACACTGCTGTACGGATTTTCCAGCAATAAAAACACCTAGAAAATCATGCCAAAACTTGCCTCAATTTCTGTGCTCTTCCTCTTTCTGTACAGCCAATCCTCCTTGCTGCTCATCTCTTTGTTTTCAGCTCAACTCTCTTGGAAATTGTGCCTCTTCACATTCTTCTCAACCTCTCCTTGAAAAGTGCGCCCCATCTCCCTCAAATGTTGCTTGTATTCACTCATTAACGAGTAACTGCTCTAACCCTAGATCTCCGAAGAGATAGACGATCAAGATTAGATCTTGCCCTGCCCTCTTGAGATCAATGGTCGTGACTTAATCTTCCGTTGAGTTCACTTAAATCACTTAAGTGACCCAAACTTCATAAAGTCACTTTTACCCATTAAATATTAAAAGACCCTAATTGTACTTTATAAAATCAATTTATAAACTCACTTAAGAGAGACATTTGCTCGTCACTTCTGCACGCTAGGAACCGCCAATGCAGAAGTACCTCCGAGCTACAAAAACTAACACTCTCTTGGTACTCTGAATATTTTTGTCTCATGGTTTTTTCGCATTTTTTGTCTCATGGTGTGAGTGTGTGTGCCCAATTTCAAGAAAACAACTGCAGCTCAAACGTTTCAGCGGCATTGCAGATTTTTGAAACGCCAAATCAGCCGTTTCAGTTTCCGTTTCCATCACTAAAATGGAAAAAAAAATGAAAAGAAAAATAATGATAACCTAAATTTCTTACAAATCAAGCCCTCAATGATCTCTCTCTTGGTACTCTGAAATTTTGTATGGTGTGTGTGTGTGTGGGTGTCATATCCATTCCGGATACCGTATCTGTGTGTGTGTGTGTCATATCCATTCTGAATACCATATCTGTGTGTGTGTGTGTCATATCCATTCTGGATACCGTATATGTATTTGTACAACATAGGTAACCAGGTGACCATCCTAAAAAACCTCCAACTCTATCCAAGTGTATTGGTGTGGATGGTGGTGGACTCATATGTGGTCTTCAACAATTTTGAAGTCATCTTTATAAAATTCTTGAATTATAAAATTTAGAACTTATGTATTGAATGGGGGAGAGGAGAGAGTCTACAAAATATTTTTCCTTGTTATGTGGGGGTGTTAGAGTAGCAACCCTCTATAATATTTGAGACATTAATCTCCGTCACTTTATGTTATATATGTGACCATATACAACATTTAATGATTTAAATGTTGAGGGTAGGGTTCGGTGGCTAAGCCACCTTAGCCACCTAGGAGCATTAGAAATGCGTCAACTGAGACATGAAGTGTGTTAGAGATGCATGGTAGCAACGTGAATGATAAAATCAATTATATATAAGCTCTCTCCACCAATTTGTGCTCTTTAATTTTCTACAGCTATAACAATTATGGAAGTCTTTTAACTCAGATCTGTATTGCACAAACTAATGGAAGCATAAAAGACTATGAAAATATTTCCTTCATTATGAATTGAAGTGAACTTTAATATAAATTATATTTTTTCAGATTGCATGTTTGAGATTTTTTCAGATTGCATGTTTGAGCCAGTCAAATTCACTTAAAAAGCATTATAAGTTGTCACAACATTTCCTAGTTTGTTTTAAATCTAGCAGATCTCCAATGGATATAAACTAGCTCCGCATATATAATCACTGCAGTTGCCTTTAAAGTTTGTGTTATGAATAGATCTTATCAACGTAATTCTTTTTTCCACTCCTGAGTCACAGATATATCTGCTCGTCTCCCTCGTACCAGGATAACATATGGACTTACCTCGAATCTGGGGACTTGAGAGATTGTGACAGTGTATAGATAAGTTGTGTCCAGCATTCTTCTGCATCCTGCAATAATAGCTTATATGAAAAATCTAGCAATAAATATATTAAAGACACGACATGTAGATTCAACATAAATTTTGAACAAGGTGGAACTGCAAACTAATCAAATAAGAGCCCCCGCTAGGATAATGAGAAATTCACTACCTGAGAGCAAAGATTAAATAGATCCCATTATAGCATGCACTCTCAAAATTTTCTTTAAAAATACAAGAAAGAACTAATTTAAATCTCATTTAATTATATTCTGATACAAATATCTTTCCTGTAACCGACCTTTACCTGCATAAAACTACTATAAACATATATCCCAGATATCTTTAAAGAAACAAACCTGTTGCATAAATAGACCATTATGTTGCTGGGCAAACTGGGGGTACTTCTTTCTCAGCACCTGCACAAGCAGAAGGGAATAGCATTCATCCAAACAGAACGCAAACAATGATCAAATCATGTACCATATGGCAAACTGATTAGCTTTGATTCATAACAGCAAAACAGTATGTATGATTCCCAAAAGATAAACTTTTTACACACAAAGCTAATTTATGTTCTTGGTTCCCGTTGATACCAGCAAGATGTTAAAAAGGCAAAAAAATACAAATTATCATATCTCAAGATCAGGTAAACTAAAATACAAGAAACATGCAATGTGTTTTCACAAACATTCATTGATGCCTATTTTCCTCCATGCCCTATTTGATATGCAAAAACCTAATTTTGAGATAAAATTCTAATTTCGTAATTTTCTTTTCATAGATTGGATTCTGCTCTTTAGTCACATAAAATTAGTACAAATTGATTTCCATTAAGATTGACTTAACCTTACTTGTACAAGTTACAAAATGGTAATGAGACCTTAGCCAGCAAGCCTAACGTCTAGATAGTATTAGAAACCTTTCTGTACATCTTTACATCACCATGTTTCCCTAGCATCTAATCTGTTTCTTTAACAGTAAACTTTCATAAGAACCTCACACTAACACATTTCTGGCCAATTATCTTTTAAGTTAAAAATAGAGTGTTGTAAATGCAAAGTTCCATACTGAACACTGAACAAACTTCTTTCAACCTCGCATTCTATGTTTAAAGGTATCCTCTAATCCCAGGAATCAGATATCCAATAAGTTGGTGATAGTAGGACTCTAGTATGGGCGAGCAGATTTGACTATTGTATCACGGGTGTGGAATAAAGCAGCAACATCAGTGCAAAGTGCACATTGCAGTGATCAACCTTCAGCACACATCAGACAGACAAACAATGTTGTTTCACAAACACACTATTATCCCAATGGTGCAGACCAATGCTACAACCCAGTCGTGTAGGCAGAAAATCCAGTCCTGCTAAAATTTGACATGTAACCTAGCGCTTTGAATTCATTGCATACAGACAGACAGACAAACAGTGTAGGTGCATTGACACGGTTGGGTAACTCAGCAGATTGCCACATACAAAATACCGTCATGACATATCACCTTCCCCCTTCTATCCCTTATTCTTCCCTGAAGTTTTGTAGATTATTGAAAAATAGAGAATATGAACTAATGTCAATTGGGTCTAGCCCAAGTGGTTGTGGGATGGAGTGTTATCCTCCCCACCTGGGTTCTATTCCCGTAAAGTGACATGTTGAGCTCATAATGACTATATTGTTGTAATGGCTTTGAGCCCTGTTGTTGACCTGGCCTTGTGCCCTGAAGAATTTAGGGTTTTCCCCGGAATATGTTATCTGGAAAAAAAAAATTAAAAAAAAAA
>ML791556.1:231464-245852 GCA_009831015.1 Picea engelmannii | reverse complement strand
TGTGTTAATGTGGTATCATTATTTATGATTTTAATGTGTTATTTGGATTAGGTGTTGAATATGGTTTATTTAAATGATTTCCAAAACTTATTTGGAATTTTGAAATTTGGTTGAGTAAAAGGTTTATAAAAATAGTTTTAATGTTTTTTAGGTTTCTGAATAACTTAAAAGATTTAATTCAAAAAATTCTTGGAACATGAATGAAACATGTCCATAAACTATAACTTAAATTTAAAAACTTAATTAAAAAAATATCTATAATCCTTTTAATATATATATATATTATAAGTATCCTATATGTACTTATTTAGTACAAGGTCTATTAAAATAATTTTAATATTTTTCAAACTCCTGAATAATTTGAAAATTTTAACTCAAAAAATTCTTGATACATGAATGAACTATGTCCATAAGCTATAACCTATATATATATATATATATATATATATATATATATGTGTGTGTGTGTGTGATGTATATATATAACATAAATTATATATGTTTTTATATAAATTTGATTTTTTTATATTTATTGTTTTTTTACCAAATTTTAAATTGTTTTCATTTTTTTTTAGTTTTTTTTGTTTTCATTTTGTTAAGGTTTGTTATTTGTTTTTTTTAAATTTGGATTTCGAATATATTTTTTTAAATGTGTTTTTGTTTTCATTATAAAATATATATTTGTGAAGATTTTATCTTTTCTCATTATTTATTTTTTTAATGTAAATTTAAGAAAAAAAAAATAGTAAATAAATTTTCAAGTGATCATTTAGGATCCAATTTTTGGTTTTTTTTATCTATGTAGGGATTTGTTGTCAAGGCCTCATTTTGAATTAGGTCGTAATTAGCAGTAATTTTAATGTTTAGAAAAAACATTTTTCTTTAGGTAACGTCATGTTTTTATTTAGGTGTTGATTTTAAGGTTTTTCTAAGCAACTATTTTATGTTTTAATGCCATGATTGAAAAAAGTTGTAATTTTGAATCGGACAGAAAAATAGGTGCTATCGATAGCACCACGTTTTGATTTGGGGGTTGATTTTAAAGTTTTTTTGAGGAACCATTTTATCATTTAAGCCCATATTTGAAAAAAGTTGTAATTTTAACTCGGTTACAAAAAATGGTGCTACTGGTAGCACCACTTTTTGATTTGGGGGTTGATTTTAAAGTTTGTTTGAGAAACCATTTGATCATTTAAGCCCATGCTTGAAAAAAATTGTAATTTTGACCCGGTTACAAAAAATGGTGCTATCGGTAGCACCACTTTTTGATTTTGGGGTTGTTTTTCATGTTTTTTATGCAAAAATATGGGTTTTAAGGGCTACAGTTCTCGTTTTGAAGTCACAGTTCTCATTAAGTTGGTAACTATGTTAGTTTAGATTCCCAAAAGAAGGAACATTTGATATGTTGATATGTTTTATGAAAGAAGGAAGGATTTGTTGTTAGTGATGCATGGAGTTCAGATAGAAGAGTGGATTTAAAATTAGACTGCTTGATCATATACAAATTCCCTTTATATTGGAGCCCATCATTGTGCCAAGTGTATCTAGGAGACTTATTATAATCATGATGAAGTTGTTGGACAAAGCCGAAAATCTTGGGATTAGTGAACAATTTGTTGCACACTTCTTTCATCCAATCAGTGACAATAAAGGAGAGTGGCAAGAGGGACCCTTCCTCTTCATATTTTCTAGAAAGAGCATCAATGCTCACATTCTGTTTATCTTTCTTTTAAATGGTCTGGTAATCATAATCTAACATTTTGGTAACCCATTTTTATTCTTTTGGTTATAAAATCATTTGCTCCAAAAAGTATTCAAGGCTAAGATGATCATTTTTAGTGAGGAAATAATGTTCAAGAAAGTAAGGATGTTAGATATCCACGGCTTGTAAAATGGAGAAAAATTATTTTTCATAGTTGGTCTTTCACAAGTTTCAATCACAATATTGTTTACTAGTAAAGGCCAATTTTCTTCCTACTTGCATGAAAAATGCGCATGTGCCTTTTCCGAGGCATCACATTCCAAAAAAAAAAACCTTTGTGAAGTTTCTTATGTAAGATACTGAGGGGAGCTACAATTTTTCCATAATTTTGGATGAGTTTTATATAGTATCATGTTAGAACAAGGAAACTATGTAAAATTTTAAGAGTTGTAGGTTGGGGCCAATTCTTCATTGCTTCAATTTTTTTTGGGTCAACTCCTACACCATCCTTACTAACAATATGGCCCAAATATTCAACTTTGGATATTCCAAAGGCACATTTGGACCTCTTGAAATATATTTGATGATTATAAAGGAGTTGTAAGACTTGGTTATCATGAGTAATTCCAATATTCTAACAACTATCTTATCTATGAGGATAAGTGGTATGCATTTGTTAATCGGGTTTTTGATGGAACATTGGACCATATTTCATGTGGCCATGGACAATCAAATCGAACATTATTTTTCAAGTCTAATTCATCTACAATAGTAAAGCTATGTGTTTTGTAGGAAAAGCCTACTTGAAAGTTGCTCCAATCTGCACATGCAATTGAAAGAAAATTTGAGGTTTTAGCAGCTTTGGTAAAATATTCAAATAGTCCATTGTTGTCAACCAGTGGAGAGGCTTACGAATACCAAGGAAAGTGGAATTTAATATTTGGGATATGGATTTCTAATGTCAATTTTTTTTTGCACGGACTATGGTCTTCTCTGAAAGTAATCTTAATGAAATATGACATGAATTTTATCTCTTAATAATTTCGAGGACAACATAGAGAGTGTAGGTATAGCGAGTTAGTCACATTGTTTAAGATGTGAAGGGTTAAGAATCAATTAGAGGAAATTGCGTGTGCATTTAACATATATCAAATGTTGCTGTCAAGAATTTTACGAAGGCCATTTTGTTGCTGCAGTAAATTTTGAAGCTTCTGCAACATGAACCTCTGCTACAAAGGTTTGTAGTCCACTTAATTTTTTTTTAGGCATGTCGAAGTTTGGATGAGGAAAATCATAATGTCCATGGGAGAAGTTGGAAGGCCTATAAACTCTTCCCCAAGTCATTTGCTAAACCTTAAAAATTGTTGTATGTTCTCTTCAAAGAGAATAATATGTTGTTTTCTCAGCAGAAAATGGCAAATACTCAAAACCTGAGGTTCCTCAATCCATAAATGATTGTAGGTTATTCAACAAAGATGGATATTCTCGAAACTTTATTATCTTCATGAATTTCCATGGTTTGTGTCAAGGAAGCATAAAGAGCGACATCTAGGTATGTTTTTTTTGTATGTCATATAAAATTTGTGGTCCATTTATAGTGGAGTAGAGTGTAGGTGTGAGGACAAGATAGTTATTGGATGAAGGAACTCCCATATTTGGGCTAGAATACGACTCATTTCCAAAATTTCAATTGATGGAAGAGGAGCTTTGATGAGAAATTAGACAATAAAGGTATATAGAGTGTTGATAATGTCTTTGAAAATGTTATTAATGCAAAATTAGAAATTGGAAAAGGTTGGTGAAGAGGAAATCATTGTAGAACAATGTGTCACCAGTTGTGTTGAATTTATACAAGATGGCATTATATTTTGCACTATGAGAGCTAGGTTCCATGAACATTACAACCATTTGGATATTGTGAGAGCTAGGTTCCATGAACATTACAACCATTTGGATATTGCATCTAGTTTTCAAGCTATTGTGTAGCATGTTAACTTGTAGGTTAACATTTGTTATACAATCATGAAACAAATTTGAAATGTTATAATGTAAATTTAATTTTTATTAGTATTCTTGACATAAAAAAATATTAAACAAATGAAACAATTAGATAAGTCCTAATGAAATTTTAGCTATCTAAAACCAAAATGTGGAGCATTGTAAGTATTTAGTAAATCTTCTATTAAGATGAATCTATGTCTTCCTACACTTTTTGGATAGAGACTCAATATTCCTCAGCTCCTTTTGGCGGACACTATGGGCACTACTTGGCTACCATCTTAAGTTCTCCACCGCCTTCCATCCTCAAATAGAGGTAGTAAATTATGTGTTGGTACATGCTCTGCACACTCATTTCACATGTAGCAAACAATGGGATACCTTTTTACATATTCTACAGCATAGCTTCAACAAGGCCACACACTTGGATATTGGCTTCTCTCCTTTCGAAACGTTTCTTGGTTTTCAACCCACTTCTCCAGATTAGTTGCCTCTCACTCTAGATCCACAAGGAAAAGATCACCAACAAAGGGAACAAAGATCATCTCAACGGTTCCTTCAATAACTTGCACACTACCAAACTCAAATAGTTGAAGCTTTGAAAGCTTCTCAAGCAAGAGAAAAGAAGAGGCATGAAAAGAATCATACACCTCTTTCATTTCAGCATGGGGACCTTGTTTGGCTACAATTAGACAAGAAAAGTTTCAAAGGTCAGCATCATAAATTGCATCCTCTCCGCTATGGCCCCTATACAATTCTAGAACGCATTGGAGAAATTTTTTATCGATTGGACCTCCCTCCTCAGCTGGGCATACATAATGTCATTAATGTCAACAATCTAAATCTATCTGAGCCACCACTCTTGGATAACCCAGTCACCATCACTCATCCCATGGACAACATTCCATATTTTCAATTTCCCCTACTACACGATACCATTCTCCAGGGAACTTGTATTTAAGGGAAATGTTGAAGAAGATAATAAATATCTAGTTGTTAAGTACAAAGTGGGTGTGTTCTTGCTCCATCTTGGAGCACTTGAGACACTTTAGGATGTGCAACATCTCTTCTGCAATTTATTTGATCTAGAAATTAGTCTCCTAACTATATTGYTCTRATTTTTGYAGTGACCTTTGACACAATTCATCTATGTCTTCAACGCCCCCAAAAGGASAGATGGATATGTAGCAATGGGAGAAGGTGCCATTGAATAGATAAAGATAGACACAATCACAAATMTTGTTGTGCTCCTACTATATTATCTATTTTCCATCTCAAYAATTGGATCAAATATTCATCTTMTGTAGAACTTTCTTTGTTAATATGAGTATATGTTCAAGATTCCCCTTACTCTCAATATTTCAAGGTCTGCACATAAACAACAAGAAAAAMACTCATCTCAGTTTTATACCCACACTTTCTATAAACTCCATCTTCAGGTAGCAACGACATTACCAGCTACACTAGAGCATGCAAAACAAAGGCTTGATTAGCTTCACACGTCATTGTTCTTTCATCTAGAAGCTCGTGTATGGMTCTTGGGAGACAAGCACTAATGCAAAGKAAAACATCATTAGATGTGCCCACTCGGATATGGTCCTTTTTATCACGCAAATTGTACTTGGCCAAATTCCAAATGAAAGTGAACAATAAATTGGGGTAACAGGAGGTTTTCCTATCACTGTCACCTAAACAAGACACCTCTTTCTCTTTAGGGATAGTTCCCTAGAGGAGACGTCTCCGGTGACCTGGGGTTTTGATAAGGCTAAGGTAATATTATCAAGAAATTTATTCCCCTCTCACAAGTCACTCTGATCAGAAAGTCCCAATGGTTTTAATAAGATGAAGCAAAGTATTCCTTAAGTGTCCCTGCCCAGAACAAGACAACAAGAAAAAACTATTTGCAAGTAAAAGTTGATATTAGTGCTTCGTAAAACCTTGGACTTTCAATAAAATCAATAATCTAATATAAAAGATGAATATGCATAAATTTAAAACAACAATGTATATATAATGATAGGTTCACAATTATGCCTTAAACAAGCTTCAATAATGACCCAAAATTATAACCTAGAATTGGCAATATGCTAGCATTTGTCAGAAGCAAAGAAGGCAATGTAAAATCAACTTAACACTTGATTTTGGGATCTTTCACTGTTGTCATATATGGTTGTAGCTTTCTTTTGTAATAACAACAAGAATGTTAGTAAGTTATTATAATATAAGGTTAGGAATGGTTAGCAAAGAGATTGAAGTAGATGGTCTGAAGGTTATTTTCATCAATCAATCAAATGTAAGGTATAAACTAGTGCCTTTAGGGTTAATGGGGTCACTTTTGCAGCAACAATATTGAGGGAAACGAAATGATAATAATTGAACTAAAGACAAGTGGGAGGATGGTTGAGGTGTTGTTAACCCAAGGCCTCAATCATCCAAAACCCTAGAAGGAAAATGACCACTAGGAAGTAGGTAACCCTAGGCCCTAGCGGTTATTCCTTCTTCTTTAGGTCAATCTTGAAACAAATAAAAGATTAATTAAGAAAATGTACTAGAGTGCTACTAAGGTAGGGCTCTAGCATATGTTTCAATGAAGGTGTCTTCTAGCAAAATCAAGTAGGTGGATAGCTATTGAGAGAAGGAAAATAACATGTGCTTTTCTCCTAGGGTTTCACACTAGCAATTTCATAATCTTAATAAATGAAAAGTAAATATACCATAACCATTCAAAGATAGAATAATTGCATATTTTCACTTACATTCACCAAGAATAATCTAGTCACAAGCCCTAGTTGAAGACTTTCGACCATGAAAATGCCAAAAATCACCAATAAAATCTCCCTCCAAGAGTTGTGCACCAGTTAGCTCATCCAGTAAGCCTTAAAAGAGGTTGAATTGCAGAACTCACACTTGTGTGATTGAAAGATGATGAAAAATACAAGGGATTTTTCCCTTATTTATACAATTCAAATGACCGTTAATTCCAATTTAGGTCAAAAAAGGCCGACATGTCTCGTTACATAAAAAAATCTAGTTTTTAACATAAAATTAACAAATTAAACCCTAAAAGGTGCAGAATAGGTGACGTCATGACCTCTTAGGGTGATGTTAGGCCTTGTAAATGAGACGTTTCCATCCATTAGCAAAACGTTAGGCCTTCCAAGGACTTTTGATCATGCCACATGTGCCACTTGGCACATGACTGCCTCTATCATGTCCATCTAACGTTGGGTGATGTCAAGGGTCACAAGGGTGATCTTTCATAAACCCACCTAGTGGAAACTCACGCCTAAGAGAACCAACTTTCTAGGGAATTATATCATCCCCCCCATGTATGGACAAGTTAAAAGGAATAATGTCCAAGAAAAGAGCATGAAGAAAAAGAGAATTAAATGCACATATTCAAATGTTTTGAGAATCAGAGTGACACATACCATGATACCCAGACTCATTATCTCATGGACCAAGACCCACTACTACTTCAGAACCAGGCCGATGGGATGAATGTTGTTGCTTATCACAGAATGAAGGTGTTGAAGAATAAAGGATGGGCCCTCTAGGGCCAAGCTCAAGTCAATATGGCTCTCGGAACTCCATGTCTAGGACCTGTGGGCTATGGGGTATGTATTAAAGATTACAATCAGATGCACCTTTTTATGAGGTTCTTTCACAGGGAGAGATAGTAAAATTGTTGGATCTATTAAGATTAAATGAGATGGAATAGAAAAAATAGCTGAGAAAGTCAACCAAGCAAAGAATCAGTTAAGAATTTCCTTACTTAATATCAGATGAATAACATGTAGATCACTAAGAGACCAGAAACAGAGTATGCAAGATAAATTATGTTCTATTGACTTCCTTTTAATGATTAGAATCTGAAAACATAAGTGACTACAGAGAATAGAAGAACATTTAACATAGAAATAGAAACATCACCAACAATTCAACACAAGAATCTTGTAAATTGGCTTGTTTTATTACTGGTCGATCCTTTTGAAAATATTATACAAATATCTCCTTGGGTGCAAAAATCAACCCTCAATACTTCGAAGGAAGAAGTATTTATACAATAGTTTACATCTAATCCTGTCATTAATGACTAGGATATTGTGGAGAGAAAATCTAACTAACTAGATTACAAATTACAAAATATTAGGAATACTGCTAATCTATTAGAATCCTTAGTGTTGATTCTGGGGGAAGTAGTTGATGATTCATCACTTTGACTTGATTGTCCACTCCATCCTGAATCGAAACTCCACATCACCTTTACTCAAGTAAAGAACATAAGGCATCCCATCTCTTTTGACTAGGGATGGAAACCTTGAGTAACTTTCTGTATATTTCATCCATCTCAGTGTACTTGGAAAAAGTGGGCTTCGTGATGAAAATGTGTTTTATCTCATGTTGGATGCTCAAGTCCAACTGTAGTGTTTCTAGGAAATACTTGCCATTAATGCTTCCCTGTATACCTGCAAATTTGGAGCCATTCTTTGCCACAGTATTTATCTTTTGCTTGTAGTCTGACAGGGTGATGAGATTATCATTTATTACCAGCAGTCCAGGGAGTCCCTTCCTATGTAGAATTTCAATCTTCCTAAAAAATCCTTGCACTCCAATGTCCATCATATGATCTTTCTCCTCTAGCTGCAGCATCAATCCTTTCTTGGTCAAGACTTTCTTCACCTCAAGGATGGTCTCTGTCTTGTCTTCAATTTCCAATGCTTCTAACTCCTGCTTGGTTTTGGAGTTTAGGAACCTGATGAGCTCAGTGGCCTCCGCAGGTCTCTCCCCTAACTCTTCCCTTATATTTTCAATTGCTCATCTGGCCTTCTATACCAGTTCATGTTGTTCAAAAACAATTTGTATGAATGGTCATATTTCTTCCATCGACTTGTTGATATCCATCCAGATGTTTTCCTTGGCCTCAAATAATGTCTTAGCCATGACAGTCTCCTTCTGCAGCTTCTATAATTCTTGACTTAGTCTTTGTGATTTATGCATTTTTGTGTTATAGTTGGACTGGAACATGGACTTCAGGTCCTGGAGGATTTTTACCTCTTCTCACAACTTTTTGATTTCTTCCCCTTGAAGGGATATGTCCTCCATTGACTTCACCAACTTCTCAGAAGCATCAAGAACTTTCATTGGGATGGTTGATGGAATCTCTGTTGTTACAGTTGTTGTTGTACTAACTCGTGTCATAGGGACTGCCTCCAATGGGATAATAGCCATTTTCACACTCTATTCTTTCTCTTACACTAGTTTGTCCAACTCATCCTCCATCTCTTTTATTTGTGCATTCTTCTCCATAATCAGTTTCAATATCTCCTCTTTATGGCCTTCAATTTTATCCATTTCCTTTTCTTGTGAATCCTCAGTGGCTGGAAGTTTAAACTATTTCCTCAAGGAGGCTATGTTAGCATTTTTATTCTTTAATAACTCTTCAACTTCCTTGACATTAGTAGGGTCATAACCAATATTCAGCACCAGCTCCTCCAGGGATTTGATTTTATTGTATTTGGCCAAGGATGATATCTTCTCCAGCTTCAATTGAGATTGGATGTTGTTCAAAGATACCTGCAACTTCGTGGCAGTCAGTGAAGTGTTTGTTAGAGTGGAGAAAATCATCTCCCTTGTTTTTCTATGCATGTCCATTTGGTCCAGTGGATGGACCTCCTTCACATCAAAATCAAAGGATGTTTTCTTGTAGTCATAGGTTGTCTTGGGGTGAGGGACTTGTGCCTGTAGGAATGTCATTTGCATCCTTCCCTTATCTGTGTCAAATGAAGAGAGTAATCTATGTTAGGTTATATATGTTTGTTTCTGAAACTAGGCATATGTGTTGCTATTCAGAAGTTCATTCCTCTGCTTGCTCAATTTATATTTATCAAAAATTCTTGATCATGTTGGCTCATGAGAGGACTCAGCTGACAATGCAGTGTTTGCTTGCCTTTTGGATGAGGGTGTGGACACTATGTGTTGGCTGCCTAAGAATGTTGAGGAATGTGATCCCTCCATGACTATGGTGGACTATGTTTCTCCTTCTCTAGGCATGTCTGGTGTGTGGCTAGTTTTAGTCCTCTTCCTGTAAACTTGGAAATATTCAGCTGACACCTCTGTGACTAAAGGTGAAACATCTTTCCTGGCTCTTTTTTTTGTTTGCACCTGACGAGTGTTGGTATGTGAAATGTTGATAGGGTAAGGTTGTTCTTATGCCTCCGACAATGTATTTTCCTTCCAGTCTGTTATAATACAGAACGGGTCATAATTCCATGTGAAGCTCAGACTGAATTTCATTTGTTTTAAGAGGTTGTTAGCCTCTTCTCCTGCAACTCTATTGTTGCATATGAAAGAACCGATTTGTCTCTTGATCATGAGTTGTTGTTTCTTCTTAAGTGATACAAAGTGGGTATCATCAAAGTTTATCATCTGCCTGATATATTCCAATGCAAAGATCCTGACAGGGATGTATTTTGGCAGTTTATACGGTGGCAGTTCACACCCATATATTATGATCTCAGTATGGTTATGGTAAAGATACCAGTCTCATGTTTTGGCCAAGTCAGATAGATGAAGAATTCTCTGGACCTCCTCATTTATTCTTGGTTCCATTCTATTGATGAGCATGCAGACCACTGGATGATAAAATTGATCAATGAAGTCTTTGAAGTTGAACTCAGTGGAATTATTCCTTAGTAGTGAGGTCCAAGAAGTTATTGATTGAGTATTTCCTTCCTGATCTAGCTTCTGGAGAGCACAGGAAAATATGTTTGCCTGAAAGAAAAGGAATAGGTACACCAGCACTGAGGAGTACCTGAACATTCCTTCTATAGATAATTTGAAGAATTGTTCATGTATATTTTCATCCAAATACTGACTGAAATTGAACTGGGTTGTAGCTTTCTCTTCTGTGGAGAAAATGGACAAAAAACCTAGAACAGGTGTGTCTACCCATTCATCAAAAAAATATCCTAACAAGAAACAGAGGGTGGAAATGATTTGGTTGGCTCTAACTGAGAAAATGGAAGATGGATAGGGAGGGTTTTTCTTAGGCAATTGTGCATCTTCTGGCATGAATATTTTGAAGATTTGGGCTCTTTGGGGGAATGAGAGTTTCCGGTAGAGGTCATTTAGGATTTTGATGGAGAAAGGGCTAGCAGAATCAATTCTGGGGATCTGCAACATCGGGTTTATTGACTCTGGGGTAATGGTGAATAGAGTCTCATCCGACGAAGACACGATGGCCCTTGGGCCAAGGGGATAATGGGATTGACACTTAATGGAGAACTCTATGAAGTGATAGGTCTAGGGGAAAATGTATAATGGTAGATTGGACTCCTAGAGTCTGATCTCGTCACTCTGGTCTAAAAAAATGTCTTTTAGCCGGAAGTGTAATTCAAAGAAAACGAATTCACACTTCGGCTATGCAACTCTGTAATCTTTGTCAACCAGGAGAGCGCGGTCTTGGCCGATGGGAGGAGGAAGAAATAGGTTTTCGGCAGTTTCAGCGGAGTTGGTTTTGGGCGCTATAGCTAACGGAGATCTGAAGGTGGAAATAATATTGACTGTAATTACCCGGTTTAATGGCGACTGTCATCGATGTGCCTGGGCGATGATTGGCTTGAAAACTGGAGTCGGTGTTGTGTCTACAGTTTCTGGATCGATGAAAAGTGTGGTAATGGAAAAAAATGGGGTTAAACAACGCAAGGGAGTGTCCATTATGGCGCAGGTGGTGACTGGACAAGTAACGATTACGAGGGATGGAATTGATTGGCCAACAGGTAGATGAGTGTGACATGTGACAGGGTAGTGGGGTACGGTGGAAGAGTGAGGTGGGCGATATTTGATGAGCAGTTAGGCAGGTTCTCGAAGGGGGGTAGATGGTGAGTGGAATTGAGCGAGGGGGTCCGATAATATGTGGGAGTGACACATCGTGCGATGCCCGCACTGGGAAACCACTTCTCCCTGACCCCCCCTCGTTAAAGGCATAAAACTTAGGGGGTCCAAAAATCTCTATCGATCGTTGATCTGGGCGTTGTTTGATCAGTCGTTGATAACTGTGCACCTTTTAGATGCATAACGACAAAATTTCATGTCTCGTCCAAAACTTAGGATAAAATCATTTTGAGGGTCGTGTTAGGCTCCCCTTTCTTTATTTTTTCACCAAGGGGTCATTTGTTAATGTAAACACATCAAATTAACTCAAATACAAGGCATTTAATCAATATTTTTGTAAATCTTTATTGAAATTAACATTGCTAACCTAACTCCTAATATATTCAACTAACCCATTAATCCAACTTAGACTGTTGGATTAATAATTACTCTAACCTATTATATTTGGCCAAGGTTAGACTGTTTGGCCAAATTTATTCACTAACCTATCTAATTTGGCCAAGATTAGATTGTTTGGCCAAATTTATTCAGTATCCTATCAACATAAATTTAAAAGGTTTGATCATGATTATACAGTATGAGTCAAACCAAGTTTATTGTCATGGGGTTTTATATTTTATCCTCTCTTTTTTTTATACCCTCTTTTGATTTTTATATTCTTTTCTTTTCTTTTCTTTTCTTTTCTTTTCTTTTTCTTTTTCTTTTTCTTTTGTAAATCATTTGCAGAATAAAATATTATTTACAATATAATACAACTAGAGGAAGAGATTATAATTACTAGGTGATCATATGAAATATAGGGTTATAACACATTCCATCCCTAGGGATGGAATGTTAGGTAGCTAGAGAGGTAGTGGAGTCCATTCATTGTTTATAGCTATGTACCAAACCATAGAACATCCCTAGGTATACTACAAAAAAACCGCTTTCATCCCCCTTAGCTGATATAGAAAATCGAGATCTGCAAAGGCGCTTCCTTCAAACCATGATCCATCTAACCATGGATTGAAACCACGGGCTTAATCACCCTTTAGCGCCCTGCTCTGTGTTTTTCTACACGAACTTGCGTGAACACCAAGTCTAGGGGTTGGTTGCTTCCAAGCCCTTTTTACCTTAGCATGGGACTAACGCTAGGACCAAGTCCTCCGAACTTCGGCCTTCGACCGTTTTTCCCTATCAATTTTTGTTTCCCCCCCCCAGAGTTACAATTCCTCGAAGCCTTTACTAACTCCACTAGAAAAAATGGATGGTCGAGATTTAATCTCCTATCGAATTGACGGTCATGCCCCCCTCTGGAGGATTCAACAAGATCAACGGCTACGACTTAATCAATCATTGAGATGGATGACTCTCAACCAATTCGGAAATTTGGCACTTTGGGGATCCAAAATATTTCCATTCCCGAGACTTCCACTTCCCCGGAGTGACAATCCTCTAAAGTAATTACCCTGTTCATCCATAGATTAAATGGATGATCAAGACTTAATCAAGCATTGAGACAGATAGTTCTCACACACTCTAAAAATTCGACACTATAGGGCTCTGGGATATTTCCATTCCCGAGTCTTCCACTTCCCTGAAGTGACAATCCTCTGAAGTACTTACCTATGCTCCCTTTGTTTGATCCAACGGTTGAGAGAGGTCCCGAAGGGATCTCAGATCAATGGTTTGTGTGCCTTCACAACTTCGGGCTTCAACACTTTTCACTGACAGAAACTTGGACACCCCCGGATTCACATACTCCCTAAGATGACACGGCATGTTGACGTCATATAGGGTGACATGGACCCATGGCATGTGTTCCACATGTCACTTAAAAGATGACACATCAGGGTCAAAAAGGCACCAAATCTGGGTGACATGTGTCCCCACATGGAACCCCTGCCATGTGGCATAAGCCATGTCATCAACCACATGAACAATCCACAATCATAGCTCTAGATCCGACAGTCCACATGACCTCTCTACTTTACACTTTGTGAATTCGGCACTTCCGAGCTTCGACGCTTCGGGGTTTTTCTCTGCAACATACTTAGTAATCGTCGGAGTGGTGAAGTTCTGAAGCCTGAACTTTGCTACCCTTATACCACTGCTAGATATGACGACTCACAACAATCCCGAAGTCCTTCCCTTGATCTAATGGTCAATGAGAATTTCAGGACTTCAGCACTCTAGGGCTTCGGGTTGTAGTAGTTCAACAAGGTTTAAAACTCCCAAAGTGAAAACTCCCAAAGTGGTCAATGTCGGGTGACCACGATCAACGGCGGAGATTCCTCGCACCTCCTATCAGATCAGACGGTTGAAAAAACTTCGTGACTCCAGCCTTTGGCAGTTCAGAATTTTCCTGCCTACCAAGATCGTCGAAGCGGCAAAGTTTTGAATTCTTACCTTTCACGCTTGGCCTCGATCAACGGTTGACGATCAATAATCTAGATCTAACGGATGGAACTTAACCTTACCCCAACTAGTGGTTCCGCCTTCATCGAACGACCCTTGTTCACCTTCCCTCCGATCCAACGATCGAGATCTCTCTTGATCCCATGGTGGCGATCACTCCCAAATTTGAAATGGATGGTCACGATCCTTCGATCCCTTACAAAGGATCTCTGATGTTCTAGCTTCTGTGCAGACTCTGCAATTCCATTCCTCCTTAGCTTTACGATTTCAAGGTCATAAATCGATCTCAACCATGAGACTCTGACCAATAGACCCGGCCCATACTGGCTCGGTGTTTCAACCAAAAGCTATAATACCAATCTTTAACATACCCAACCATCCACAAGCTAGCCACG